>CM056380.1:105087492-105097492 GCA_029718625.1 Synaphobranchus kaupii
ACCCCCAACCCATACCCACCACCCAAAGTCCTTAATCACCACACCAGTCTGCCTCAACCTGTACCCCTACCCCCAACCCATACCCACCACCCCAAGCCCTCAATCACCACACCAGTCTGCCTCAACCTGTACCCCTACCCCCAAAAATCCCCACACCCACCAAAGTCCTTAATCACCACACCCAAGTCTGCCTCAACCTGGACACCTACCCCCCCCCCCCCCCCCCTCCCCCTCCCCCCCCCGCCACCCTGTAATGCTCCTATATTCAATGATCAAGAATGTTTAGCATCTAGTAACATTAGATTGAACCTTCTTTGGATTCATTTAATAATTCTTACAGAATTACAATCATTTACTAGAACTGACAGTTGAGATAGAGGCACATGAGTGACAGCTGCAAGCGGCATCATGGCCAGTGAAGACGTGTTACTGGGGCTCCATATACTAGGGGTGACCCAGCATGAGTATATCCAGAAATATTCACATGGAACAACTGTTTGGAACAAACACACCAGGATGCACACTGGCCCCACAGGAAGAGAGACCCGCCCCGCCCCTACTTTAAGGGCTTCAGAACCTTTCGTTTAGGGCTCTTTAGCACTTTCTGCATTTGCCTCCATATTGTGTACGTCACATCCAATCACATCCTTCGGTTTTCCCCTGGCCCCTCCCACACGACTGTGGCGTAGGGCTTGACATCTGTCGCGTTCTAATCGAGCATCCGTGCGCGCGCGCTCGGTAACCGCCAGACCCGCCGCCAGCTTTCGGCGGGCTTATGGGAGCCTAAGGGCAGTTCCGCTGATCCGCGGCTACCAGCGGGAACTCGGCCAAAATCCAACTCCAACTCCAACTCCAACTCCTCTACGTTTCTCTTGCCTTTCTTCTTCTGGGCTCTGCAGTGCTTTCTAACGAAACTGTCTGCGCCATTACTGAGGGAGAGAGGGAAGGACGAAGGGAGTGTGTTGTGAGGGAGGGGGGGAGGGGGGGGGGGGGGGGGGGGGGTGATGTTGAGAAAATGAATCGGTGGGGCTGAACCAGCCACTCTATCGATGAGATGCAATAGACACTGTCTTTCACACACCCTTGTCACCTTTTTTTTTTCCTCTCTCTCTCTTTCCTCCCATCTCCTTTTCCTGTTGATTAGCTCTCTCTCCTCCTCCTGACACCTCTGCCCTCCTCCCTTCCTCCCGTTTGTCCTTTATTAAATCCTTCCTTCAGGCTGACCTCATCCAGTCCCGTTCAGACTCCTGAACCCTGAGAAAGAGGGGGTGTTCAGGAGTGTTCGCCCTGCTCCTCCCCTCCTGACCTGTCTCTGGGGTGTGGGTGTGGTGGGGGTTTGGGCGTGTTGGGGGCTCAAGCTTGTTCTCTTGCCTTCTATCTAAGAAACTGCTGTCATTCAACAGTTATTGAAGAATGCTGAGCTCACTAGAGGCTCCGGGTGAGGTCAGAACATTGACTCTTCATGTGATATCAAAGCAGTGACTCTCCGAGTGAGGTCACAACAGTGACTCTTCATGTGAGGTCATTGACTCTCACGGTGAGGTCACCATAGTGACCAGCCAATCGAGTCAGGGCGGCGACTCTGCCTGTGAGGTCAGAGCAGTGACTAGCCAATCATGGCAGGGCGGAGCCATGCACACAGAGGTGATACCGAGCAGGGACTCTCCCAGGGGAGATCAGAGCCGGTGAACAAACGTTCCCTCTCTAAATTATGGCACGACGGAGACACTTTCACCTCTTTGTAAAGGCAATAGAAGGAGACAAGGGGGCTGATTGTGAGGTCCAGGTCAATTTCATGAGTCACTTCACTCCAATTCCCCAGGAGTAATTACTGAGCTGGAAACAAAGGGCAGCTCCAAACATCGACAAAACAATTCACCTCAGGAGCCAGAGGAGTGGACACAGCAGCGATAGAGCAGTGTGTGTGTGTGTGTGTGCCATGTGTGTTTGCCTGCGCGTGTGTGTGTGTGTGCATGCACGCTTATGTGTGAACGTGCGTGTGTGTGTGTGTGAGCATATGTGCCTGCGTGTGTGTGTGCTTGTGTGTGTGTGTACCTGCATGCATCTGTGTGTACGTGTGTATGGCAAGCCAAATGAGGATTTATTCCATATCCTTGATATCCAGTTTACGGTTTTCCACTAGTTGCCCTTTTTTCACAACGTGTTCGACATTTTGTCTTACTAGTTCAACGAAACCGTTTTGATATCAAAGATTGGCACCTACTAGTCATGCATTTGGAGCCACTAGTTGCACTTTTATTCTACACGTTACACCAAAACCTTACTAGTTGCACCACAGTGCCGACTAGTGGCACCACAGCCACAACTAGTCAGCCTTTGAATCCACTAGTGGCCTTTTAAGCCTAACGTGTTGCAATTAAAGCAGCACTAGTTAACTAGTGAAGTGGCAACAGTGTAACATGTTAACTAGTTAAGTTACATAGAGTCCGTATTTTTGCCTAACTAGTTAACTAGTTACATACACTTCTCTTCACTAGTTAACTAGTAAAGCCAACGTGTCCACTAGTTAACTAGTTACGTTTTTAGCACATCCACTAGTAAACTAGTTGTAGCAAAATGCTAATTAGGAGGGCGTACAAGGAAGTTGCTTTTTGTAATATGATTGGATGAAGGTTTCGGCTATAGGCTACAATTGCCAGCAGTTTTGGACATCGATTTCGAGTTCCCATTTGTGTGTTTATTTCGAAGTAGGATATATTTAATTGGGAGAGTGGATATTTTGTTAGGAGGGGAAGGTTTGACAGAAGCTGAAGCGCAACCATGGCGGACGGTTGTCTTTGATCCCGTGATAACGCTGTAGGCTATTTAATTTGCGATGTCGATGCATGGGATTGATCTTTTTGGCAAGAATATAGGCTATCGTAATGAACCAATTACTCGATCATCACGTTTTATTTGAATCATGGACGAACTGCTAAAATAACTTATTGTGCATTGTGCAAGGCGTGCTGATCAGGCTAGCCTATACAGACCGGTGACAAATTAAGGGTGGTGCTTTGTGTCCACATTACTTGGTTAGATGCAAATAGGCTACCACATACAAACGCACGGTGCTATTTCGGTTTTAAAAGTAGTTTGTAAACATGAAATGGGTAGCCATGGGGAAACATTTAGTAGCCTACATTGCATGTAAGATAATATGCTGTGCATTGTGTAAATGATTTGTAAACATAATAAATGCTTTACTTTGGGAGTGCTCTAATCCTCATGTTAGCTGTATAAGGAAAACGCTGTTAATTACTACCATTTCAGAATTAACCTTGATTGTAGGTGAAAAAGGAATTGTAGGCCTATTTGTTTAATGCATTTTTCTGGAAGTAAAATTTTCTCTTTTTGTCCACAGAGGGCCTTGTCATGTTTTTTTTTTTGCATTCCCTTGAATTCACTTCGTGTGTGATCTTTACCAGTATTAAAGATCACTTATTGTACGTCGCTTTGGATGAAAGCGTCTGCTAAATGAATGTAATGTAATTAAACATTAGGTTAGTGTCTGACCACAATATTGGTAGTGTTAACAGTTGCAGTGCTGGAATGCACCGTATATAGGCTACTGAACTGATAGAATTCACTTGAGCAAAATGTTGCATCCAGTTAGCTGTTAGTGAATAGGCCTACATCTGTTAGCTTTACATCCTTTTGTGAATGCATCCTTTACTTCTTGTGCTCGTTGCACTTTTTGTATTCGAAACTTTGTAATAAAGAATGATCTATTTTTGATAAACATGACTCTGGTGCTTTACTTAAGGTAAATTGAAAGGTGGCCTGTATGTGCTACACATAGGCTAGTTATTCTGAGTAATCGCCACCTTTATCCTTCGATGAAGTTCCATCATGATGGGAGTGGTCTCTTCCAGGATGACAATGCCCCAATCCACAGGGCACGAGGGGTCACTGAATGGTTTGATGACCGTGAAAATTATGTGAATCATATGCTATGGCCTTCGCAGTCACCATCTCAACCCAAATGAACACCTATGAAATTTTGGAACGACGTTAGGCAGCTAGTGCTCTCCACCACAATCATCAAAACACCAAATGAGATAACGTTATTGTGTATCCCGTTTGAAATGTCATTCACTGCCATCAAAAGCATTCTTGCATTTATGCTAGTTGTACTTGTATTTTTAAATTGAATAGCTATATAGACCGTCTCAGTGTAGCCTATTCCGGTGGGCCGATCGTCATTCCATGAGCCGAACTCACCACCTAATTAATAAAACTAAAATGTGACGTTTAACACCGCAGAAAATGTTTGAACTCTTAAAAACGAACAGTTATATTATATTCCGGTAGCCTATTTTTATATGCGAGTATGATGATTTGGGGGAGAAATAGCCTATCGGAGGATCATTAACATTAAGATTAACGTGATGTAGGCATTTTGGCTACACGGCTCTCATAGTATCAACGTTAAGTCAATCATCTGACATTCATAGATTGAACAGTTAAATGTTTAAGCTTTAAAAAAGAGCTCACGCTGAGTTACGATTCAGAATTGACATTTTAAGGCTCTCCAGACCATTTAAAATATTAACCAATCAGAATTGGAAACGCACTTCCTTGCCCCGCCTGCTTCATTTGCATGCAGTCCACTAGTTCACATGTTCAGCGGAACATTGGGTTACTTGTTTACTAGTGAGCCTGTACGCTGCAACCCACACGTTAACTAGTCATGTCCAAAAGAGTCCACTAGTTCACTAGTTGACATATCCAACTAGGATATGTTTTCCTGACACGTTCACTAGTTCAAGGCTATTTTTCTAACTAGTTCCATTCCATTCTGAACATGTTGTGACTTTTAGCCAACATGTTATGCATTTTTTACACTTGTTGTACGCTGCCATGAACATGTTGTGCCTTGTTCAGTACTAGTTGCACACTGTGCATTACTAGTTAGACCATTACTCAACGTGTTCCAATGCCCATTTTTGATATCAAATTTTTATCTGCACTAGTTGCCATTTTCTCTGTACTAGTTGGACAAAAATGCTCACTAGTGAACCAATATGCTCAACTAGTTAACTAGTTAAGTTGCAAATTATGTTACATGTCAACTAGTGCACTTGCATAATAATTTGTAACTTAACTAGTTAACTAGTTGAGCATATTGGTTCACTAGTGAGCATTTTTGTCCAACTAGTACGGAGAAAATGGTAACTAGTGCGGATAAAAATTTGATATCAAAAATGGGCATTGGAACACGTTGAGTAATGGTCTAACTAGTAATGCACAGTGTGCAGCTAGTACTGAACAAGGCACAACATGTTCATGGCAGCGTACAACAAGTGTAAAAAATGCATAACATGTTGGCTAAAAGTCACAACATGTTCAGAATGGAATGGAACTAGTTAGAAAAATAGCCTTGAACTAGTGAACGTGTCAGGAAAACATATCCTAGTTGGATATGTCAACTAGTGAACTAGTGGACTCTTTTGGACATGACTAGTTAACGTGTGGGTTGCAGCGTACAGGCTCACTAGTAAACAAGTAACCCAATGTTCCGCTGAACATGTGAACTAGTGGACTGCATGCAAATGAAGCAGGCGGGGCAAGGAAGTGCGTTTCCAATTCTGATTGGTTAATATTTTAAATGGTCTGGAGAGCCTTAAAATGTCAATTCTGAATCGTAACTCAGCGTGAGCTCTTTTTTAAAGCTTAAACATTTAACTGTTCAATCTATGAATGTCAGATGATTGACTTAACGTTGATACTATGAGAGCCGTGTAGCCAAAATGCCTACATCACGTTAATCTTAATGTTAATGATCCTCCGATAGGCTATTTCTCCCCCAAATCATCATACTCGCATATAAAAATAGGCTACCGGAATATAATATAACTGTTCGTTTTTAAGAGTTCAAACATTTTCTGCGGTGTTAAACGTCACATTTTAGTTTTATTAATTAGGTGGTGAGTTCGGCTCATGGAATGACGATCGGCCCACCGGAATAGGCTACACTGAGACGGTCTATATAGCTATTCAATTTAAAAATACAAGTACAACTAGCATAAATGCAAGAATGCTTTTGATGGCAGTGAATGACATTTCAAACGGGATACACAATAACGTTATCTCATTTGGTGTTTTGATGATTGTGGTGGAGAGCACTAGCTGCCTAACGTCGTTCCAAAATTTCATAGGTGTTCATTTGGGTTGAGATGGTGACTGCGAAGGCCATAGCATATGATTCACATAATTTTCACGGTCATCAAACCATTCAGTGACCCCTCGTGCCCTGTGGATTGGGGCATTGTCATCCTGGAAGAGACCACTCCCATCATGATGGAACTTCATCGAAGGATAAAGGTGGCGATTACTCAGAATAACTAGCCTATGTGTAGCACATACAGGCCACCTTTCAATTTACCTTAAGTAAAGCACCAGAGTCATGTTTATCAAAAATAGATCATTCTTTATTACAAAGTTTCGAATACAAAAAGTGCAACGAGCACAAGAAGTAAAGGATGCATTCACAAAAGGATGTAAAGCTAACAGATGTAGGCCTATTCACTAACAGCTAACTGGATGCAACATTTTGCTCAAGTGAATTCTATCAGTTCAGTAGCCTATATACGGTGCATTCCAGCACTGCAACTGTTAACACTACCAATATTGTGGTCAGACACTAACCTAATGTTTAATTACATTACATTCATTTAGCAGACGCTTTCATCCAAAGCGACGTACAATAAGTGATCTTTAATACTGGTAAAGATCACACACGAAGTGAATTCAAGGGAATGCAAAAAAAAAAACATGACAAGGCCCTCTGTGGACAAAAAGAGAAAATTTTACTTCCAGAAAAATGCATTAAACAAATAGGCCTACAATTCCTTTTTCACCTACAATCAAGGTTAATTCTGAAATGGTAGTAATTAACAGCGTTTTCCTTATACAGCTAACATGAGGATTAGAGCACTCCCAAAGTAAAGCATTTATTATGTTTACAAATCATTTACACAATGCACAGCATATTATCTTACATGCAATGTAGGCTACTAAATGTTTCCCCATGGCTACCCATTTCATGTTTACAAACTACTTTTAAAACCGAAATAGCACCGTGCGTTTGTATGTGGTAGCCTATTTGCATCTAACCAAGTAATGTGGACACAAAGCACCACCCTTAATTTGTCACCGGTCTGTATAGGCTAGCCTGATCAGCACGCCTTGCACAATGCACAATAAGTTATTTTAGCAGTTCGTCCATGATTCAAATAAAACGTGATGATCGAGTAATTGGTTCATTACGATAGCCTATATTCTTGCCAAAAAGATCAATCCCATGCATCGACATCGCAAATTAAATAGCCTACAGCGTTATCACGGGATCAAAGACAACCGTCCGCCATGGTTGCGCTTCAGCTTCTGTCAAACCTTCCCCTCCTAACAAAATATCCACTCTCCCAATTAAATATATCCTACTTCGAAATAAACACACAAATGGGAACTCGAAATCGATGTCCAAAACTGCTGGCAATTGTAGCCTATAGCCGAAACCTTCATCCAATCATATTACAAAAAGCAACTTCCTTGTACGCCCTCCTAATTAGCATTTTGCTACAACTAGTTTACTAGTGGATGTGCTAAAAACGTAACTAGTTAACTAGTGGACACGTTGGCTTTACTAGTTAACTAGTGAAGAGAAGTGTATGTAACTAGTTAACTAGTTAGGCAAAAATACGGACTCTATGTAACTTAACTAGTTAACATGTTACACTGTTGCCACTTCACTAGTTAACTAGTGCTGCTTTAATTGCAACACGTTAGGCTTAAAAGGCCACTAGTGGATTCAAAGGCTGACTAGTTGTGGCTGTGGTGCCACTAGTCGGCACTGTGGTGCAACTAGTAAGGTTTTGGTGTAACGTGTAGAATAAAAGTGCAACTAGTGGCTCCAAATGCATGACTAGTAGGTGCCAATCTTTGATATCAAAACGGTTTCGTTGAACTAGTAAGACAAAATGTCGAACACGTTGTGAAAAAAGGGCAACTAGTGGAAAACCGTAAACTGGATATCAAGGATATGGAATAAATCCTCATTTGGCTTGCCATACGTGTGCGCATGCGTGCATGTGTGTGAGTGAGCATAGGGAGAGATATGCGCTCCGTGCATTTTATCACTGGTCAGTGAAATTTGACAGACTCCGGTAAACAGCAGAGGGCAGCTGTGCAGCGGGAGGTTAAATGAATATTTTTGAACTCTGAGGGTTAATTATGCATTTTATTTATTTTTTTCCGGGGGAGCCCTTAATGAAGTGCCAGGCCTCACTGAGCTCACACTCTTACATCCTGATGCAATTAATGCAGTTAAATGAACTACCCCAGTGACCACGTTAGCAGCATAGACTTTAAGACCCCCCCTCCACCCTCCTCAGAGTTACACCCCCCCACCACCCCCCACACCCTGGTCCTGTTACTCCACCCCTCCTAAATACTCCATCTCAACCAATTACAGGTCAGAGTGGAGTAAGGATCCCCAGGGGAGAGGAAAAAAGGCCCTCCCCCTTATTATAGAGTGTCCCAGGGGACTCTGTCTCTCCCACCCACTCTCCACCCGTCTCTTTCCCTCTTCCTCCTTCTCCCTCCTCCTCTGAGGATGACGGTGGGAGAAGGAGAAGCCGGTGGGAGGATGAGGAAGAGCAGGCGACCGGCAGGAGTTTCCACTGACCAGCGCAATGTCCGATTTCTGCCACATCACTGATCACGGAGATAAGACTTATGGCGACTGATGGACAGAGATCAAGCAAAGAGGAAAAGGTCAAAGGTCAAGAGCAACAGCTGACAGGCCAGCTGGCCCCCACTCCCATTATATTAAATACTAGAAGTTACTTAGATTCCAACACTCAGGGCACACCTATAACAAACGTATACAGCTGGACATTTACTGATGCAATGCATGCACCTTCATTAAGTTTTTCAAATGGCAGAGCAACACCTGGGATTTAACCTGCGCAGCTTAATCACTGCTTTTGCCTGAAAATGTTGCCCGCGCTATCCAAACAAATCAAAACTGGCCAGGATCAATTTCACCTAATACGGGCCGGGGTAATGAGCGAGGCGATATTAATGCAGTCTGCGCCTCCCGTGGAGGGGCTCCGAGAGTAAGGAGTAATTTCCACCGCTGATTGGCTGTCCAACTTGGGACCGAAAAAATCAGCCTGGAAAAATCAATCCCGGAGCCGCACGCGGAATTGAATCTGCGCCTCGGAACCCTGCCGACATAAAATGGGGTTCACCTGCGAAACAGGCACAAAGTTGAGAAAGGACTCGAAAAACAGCCGAAATTTGGAATTCCGAGCAGGTACGGCGAGCGGGCCTTTTTCCGCCTCCAGTCTGATCTCATCAGCGGGACGGGTGTGAGAGCGATACAGGCAGGCAAACTGAAGCGAGCTATCCTACCTTCCCAAGGAAGGCCTCACATTTTAATTCTTAGCTTTTTCTAGTCTTCCTGCCTTCCCCATGTATAAAAATGTTTTTAAAAATGCATGCGGGCTTTGATATCGCACTTGCAAAGAGAGAGGAAACAAAAAACAGGGTCGGGAAGGCACTTTTGAAGAACAAAAAGGGAGTGAATAAAGTCCAAATGAATTCCGGCAGCAGGGAGAGGCGTTCCGTGAGCCGAACCCTTCCCCCTTTGAAGATTCCGGACCCAGCCCCCTTTCCGCAAAGGGGTGTTACTTACACGCACAGATTTTCCATGGGCCAATCTCTCCCGATTAAGCCGAAAGGGTATTAAGGTTATCCTGATCCCAAATCCCAAGGAGAGGACGAGGGGGCAATGAGGAGGGAGTGGGGGGGGGGGGGGGAGGGAGAGAGAGAGATATAGAGAGAGAGAGAGAGAAAGAGACAGAAAGAGAGAGCACTAGGGAAAGGGATGGAAAGAGTTAGAATGATAGAAAGAGAGACAAGTGCCTCAGATGGTTCTTTGACCGGCCAATTGAACTTCTCATTTCTTTCTTTCAACCCCTGCTGGCTGCAA
>CM056380.1:105102492-105119054 GCA_029718625.1 Synaphobranchus kaupii
TACCCACGACAAAAAGATGTGTGTTTGTGTGTGTGTGCGCTTGTGTTCCCAAAAGGTGTACAAGAGAGACAAAACAAAGATTACTAATACTTCCATTTTTTTAATTTTCCTTTTTAATTCATAATGCATTGAACTTGGATTAAAATGACAAGTTTCTCGTTCATGTCAAACTGAAAAAAAAAGAGGGGCGTGTGTGTGTGGGTGTGCGTACGTGTGTGTATGTGCACATGTGCCTACATGTGCGCTTATGGAAGATTGTGTGTGTGTGTGTGTGCATGAGAGAGAGAGAGAGAGAGAGAGAGAGAGAGAGAGAGAGAGAGAATGAGAGAGAGACAGAGACAAGTGTCTGTGTGTATGTTGGAATGAAGAAGTGGATCGCACGCAAGTTTTATCTCTGAAGTGGCGTCTAATTCTTTACAAAGTCCAGAGCCTATCTCCAGACATAATCCCCCAGACTTTACTGTGAGTCTGCCCAGACGCACAGCCCACAACTGGGCCAGTTCATCCTCTCTGACCCCCATGTTCCATCACCACTCTCTTCAATGGAGCCATGCCCTCATCCATCTCAGCCACACCAACAGAGTGCTCTCTAAACTGCCATCAGGAGAAAGCAAGCATGATCTAGAACAGTCTCTAAACTGCCACCAGGAGAAAGCAAGCACGAACTAGAACAGTCTCTAAACTGCCACCAGGAGAAAGCAAGCACGATCTAGAACAGTCTCTAAACTGTCATCAGGAGAAAGCAAGCACGATCTAGAACATTCTCTAAACTGTCATCGGGAGAAAGCAAGCACGATCTAGAACAGTCTCTAACCACCAATCAGGTAAAAGCACAACTTAGTACAGGGGTGGGCAATTCCAGTCCAGGAGGGCTGGCAGGTATATGCAGGTTTTTATTTCCACCAATTATCCTGGCTAAATGAGCTAATTGGCTCTGTAAACCAACACTGGTTCACTTGTAGATTAGATCACAGTAAAATGTGCTCGTATAGGAACACAAGAACAGTCTTCGGCTGTCATTCATGTGCTTATCAAGAAATGCAGCTAAAATGGCAGATGGCATAAATGTTAGGGCTAATTAAATAATCGATTTAGTACATTCTCTGAAAACCAGAACAAGCACAATGCACAATGTTCTCTGAGCATGAATCCAGAGGAAGCACAATCCAGAATGTTCTCTGAACACCAATCAGGAGCCAGCACAATCCAGAATGTTCTCTGAACACCAATCAGGAGCCAGCACAATCCAGAATGTCCCCTGAACACCAATCTGGAGCCAGCACAATCTCAGAATTTACAAAGCCAGACAGTCTCATCTACAATGCATGATACGACCACAAAGCAAACAAAAAAAAACTATGTTTTATTCATATCTTTAAGCCAAGGAAAAAGTGTAGTTTTCCTATTTAACAAACTGCATCTGGAAGATATTTTCTCTACTTTTTTTTTTTACTTTGTTCATCCTAACGTTGAACGCTGCTTGGAAATGTTGGAGGAGAAGTATTAGCGTCCCCAGTGATTTTAATTGCTTCATCACACTGTGAAATTCTAACGTAGCAGAAAACTGGCCTTAAGTGGCAGGTAGCAATTTTTTGAACAAACTTCTTTAGATAAATAGTCAACCGTATATGTGGGTGAGTGAATGTGTGTGTGTGTGTGTGTGTGTGTGTGTGTGTGTGTGTGTGTGTGTGTGTGTGTGTGTGTGTGTGTGTGTGTGTGTGTGTGTGTGTGGGCTCTAAATTGCACGTACCTGCATGTCTGTACTTTCACTAGAGTATGATATCCTTATTAATCTTGTCTGTGTGTGTGTGTGTGTGTGTGTGTGCGTATGCAAACTGTGAGCTGCAGTAGGCACTTGAGTAACTACCACTAGCTTGGGATAGTCACAACTATCACAACATGATCCTAACACGGGTCCCTCGAGCTACAGCCAACTCGAAGCAGAGTTCCTTTTCTGACCGTCCCATAATGAATGAGATTGGGCAGAAAACGAAAGGAGACTCTGCTTCCTTTCTGTGGGTCCCCCTGCTACAGACTACACCTGGAAAAGCTGCTTCAGAAGCACACTCCTCCGGTGGACAACGCGCGGTGGCGATAAAAACAGACAGAGATACATGGGCCTATTCCATGAGAAGAGCTGGCATCCACACCGCAAGTAAAACCAAGCCTAGGCCACACATCCCACATTTCTTCCCCATCTTCCCTCAATACATGTTCCATAATAAACTACTCAGGAATGGCATTTTCCCTGAGGAAAGACTGTAAACGGGGAATGGGCTCTTCTATGCTTTCATGAGCTATGGAATTCCGATTTCCGATTGATGAGATGCCAACACCCCCCCCCCCCCCCTGCCCCCCCGCCATGTTTTGATTGGAATTGGAATGTCCTGCTTATATGCCTTCTGTGAAATACCCTGGCAGCCTCCTAGACCATACCAAAACCCAGGCTTGTGGGGGGTGTCCCAAGGGGTACAGTACCTATGTGATTCACGATTGGCTTACCCTGGAATTATAGGCTGTAAGAGGGGACCTGGAAATGGAAATAATCTCATAGACAGATAAATGGAAAAAAGAGAGAGAGAGAGAGAGAGAGAGAGAGAGAGGAACCTGGAAAATGTGGCCAGATTAGGATCTACTGTTCAGATAGAAATCAAAAAGCCTGTGTCTCAACACATTCCCCTTATCAGAGAGCTGAATGTCTTTCAGAGCCGGTCTGTCTGGGAGCACACACACATCCACGCACGCACTCACGCACGCACATACAAACACCCACACACACATACACACGCACACACACACACACACACGCACACAAACACACACACACACATACACATACACACACAAACACCCAGACACAAACTTATAAATATACATGCACACAAATGCACGCACCAGAACACCCATACATACACATATGCTTGCACATACATGCACATCATACACACTCACAGTCACTCACTCACACACACACGCACACACACACACACACACACACACACACACACACACACTCTCTCTCTCTCTCTCTGAACCTGTTTATGATCCCCAGAAAGCTGGCGGCTGAGACGCCTGCTCAAGAAAAGCCCTACAAATGCAGACATCCCACATCTAGGCTCACCTCCAGTGCTTTGAAAACAACTTCATTCGTTCAGTTCAGTTCAGTTCCAAAAACTGCACCAGGCCACCGTTACACAAGGGACCAACGGCAGCACCTCCACACAACACTCAAACCTAAGACCTTGTGGATGGCAGAGCTCAAAGGCCATTGGTCAAAGCATATTCCCACATGGCAGAGCTCAAAGGCCATTGGTCAAAGCCTATTCCCAAATGGCAGAGCTCAAAGGCCATTGGTCAAAGGCTATTCCCACATGGCAGAACTCAAAGACCATTGGTCAAAGCCTATTCCCACATGGCAGAGCTCAAAGGCCATTGGTCAAAGGCTATTCCCACATGGCAGAACTCAAAGACCATTGGTCAAAGCCTATTCCCACATGGCAGAGCTCAAAGGCCATTGGTCAAAGCCTATTCCCACATGGCAGAGCTCAAAGACCATTGGTCAAAGCCTATTCCCACATGGCAGAGCTCAAAGGCCATTGGTCAAAGCCTATTCCCACATGGCAGAGCTCAAAGGCCATTGGTCAAAGCTTATTCCCACATGACAAAGCTCAAAGGCCATTGGTCAAAGCCTATTCCCACAGCGTTTCCTTTCAGAGGAGAGGGCCGAAGAGGCGGAGGGAAGCAGAGAGAGAGAGAGAGAAAAGGAGAGACTGAGGCTGAGAGAAAGCACAAGAGATAAAAGAGAGGAGAAGAGAAGGATCCTCAAAGCCCTGTCCACAGACGGCAGATAATGGAGTGGAGGCTTCCACCTGCTCCTCCTCCAACTCCTCTAACTCCACATATTACACTACATTACTGCCATTCAGCAGATGCTCTCATCTGGAGCGACACAACCTTTAGCATTTTTTACGCACAGTATCCATTTATACAGCTACGAGTATATTGAAGTAATTTGGGTTACATACCTACAACCGAACCTACAACCTTTTACAGGCCCAGTTCCCGACCCACTATACTACACTACACTGCCGCCGTATCGTGTGAGCACACCGACGGGAGAACCGCTTAAAGCGGTGCAAGTCCGTATAATGTGACCACATTTAGAGCCACACCTGTAGATGTACCGGCTATAACCATGCAGCCTGGCAGCGGTGCTGGCTGTAGACCTGCGTACTTTCACAGGCGCGGTCAGGACACCTTTGCGCTTTGATGGGAATGCTCCCTCTCCTGATTCGCCGGTGGGGCCAGGAGGTCAGGTGACACCCCGGTGTTTCCACGACGCCGCACGACCAAACTAAAACTGTCCGGCCACGGAGTTGGAGCTTTTGAGTGCCGTTGTCCTTGATGGAGGAAACAGAAAACTTCCCTGCTTTCTGACAGGCTCTGAGAGAGGGAGGGAGAGAGAGAGAAAGAAAGAGAAAGAGGACAATGCTACATTTTATATCTGCCAGTGCTCTGAAATATTCCATTTCCTTCCATGGAAAGCAGCAATTCAACAGGAGAGAGAGAACAATTGGTTTGTCAGCACCATCTAGCTCCTTGAACAATGAGCATAATAGGTTTGGTCAGAAACAAGTGAGCCTTTTCCCCCGGCGAGACAAGTTAAGAACAGATAAAACATTAAAGGAAAAGATGCAACAAAGGGCAGAGAACGGCAATGGGGGAAAAAATGGAGGACCTTGTGGGCTTTGTAAACGTGCTGCAGAACAAAAAAGAGGAGCTCAGAATGTTACCTTTAAATCCGTAACCATTCAGCACTGGGCTATTTAACATTCAACATTGTGCACAAGCAGTGCACTGTATTGATATTCATACCTGCGCAATGCATTTTACTGATGTTCACCTGGCCTATATTCGCATGCAGAATGACTGCCTGTATTCATATGCAGAATGTATTAAAAATCAGGAACCGCTTATATTTACAAATATAAACTGCAAACTGTATATTCACATACTACAGGGAATGCATATTGGGACGGTATGCACGCCGTCAATCAAGCTGCAGGTTTGTGGTGCATACATAATAAAATAAGCTTTTCATGCTGGGATAGCCATACGCTTACATTTTAGGCGATATACGCTTTATATTTACATCTTATCTACTTAGATTCTCTTTGCATTCAATCCATTTATACAGCTGGATATTCACTGAAACAATTCAGGTTAAGCACCTTGCTCAAGGGTACAACAACCTTCCACAATTCAGGTTAAGTATCTTGCTCAAGGGTACAACCCATCAAGGAATCGAACCTTACAACCTTGGAGTCGCAAGCCAGACCATTACGCTACACTGCCTGCCCATATATGGACACAGCTTCCTGTACAGCTGTTTGCATGCACGCACTGTGGCTGGTGCTGGGGATCGCGTGCGCAAACAGGACTGCCTGGGAACTACAAATACCAGACTCCACCTCAGGAGTCCTCAGGGCCCGTTTTAGAAGGAAGATCTTTCAGGATGAAACATCCTATAACAGAGCCTGAGCGTGCAGGGTGGGGAGAACAAACACACGTTTCAATTTAGTCCTGGCAGTGCTGAGATAGGGAGAGAGAGAGGGAGAGAGAGGAGGTAGAGTGTGAGGGAGAGAGAGGGAGAGGGAGGAGAAAGAGAGAGGGAGCAAAAGAGCGAGGGAGAGAGAGGAGGGAGAGAGTGAGCGAGAGAAAGAAGGAGAGAGGGAGATGGAGGAGGGAGAGGAACAGTGAAAAGGCTCTTCCTTTTCAGGACAAGAAGAGAGAGTGAATAATGAGAAAGGAGGAGAGAGACAGAGCCAGACAAAAAAAGAGAAGAAAAGAGAAAGAGAGAGAAAGAGAAGGAGAGACAGCAGCGGCAGACAGCCAGAGGGACTTCTGGGAGTTTGTGATGTCAGCGGAGCGATGCCCACGCTCCTGAAGTTCACTTGGCGGCGGCCGTGAGTGACGTTACCCTTCACCCGCCAAACCCACTCGCCAGGGCTGCTCTCCATAAATCAATACCGTGCGCCGTGCTTCGCCGAGGGCCAAATCGCTGCCCGTCAGAGCCGAGCCAGGGAAGGGGGGAGAGAGAGGTTCAGCTGTTCTCAAACGGGAACGGAACGGAAGGACGCGGAAATGCAGACAGTGTTTCAGAGAGCATACATCACCCAAAGAAGAAAAAAAACAAACAAACAAACAAAAAACCTGTGTGCTTTTTTTAAAACTCAGCATTAGACCCACTCCGTCTTACCGAAACAATTTCCCAGAAACTCCCACCCCCTGTCATCTTCTCTACGCCGAGAAAGAAAAGTCCTGCAAGCCGCTCCATGTCATTATTCTCCATTAAAACAGCCCTGAAGAATTGTGCTGAAGGTACATCCTACATCCCACATTCATACATCACGCAGCAGGAAATAGCTGAAGAGGGTTTGTCTAAACTAACAAGTCTGCCAGCGAGGCCGGACTGCGTAACAGCGTCGCGTCACGACATCGACTCGCTCAGCAGACGCCCGTTTTACAGCGCGCACCACTTCTCTTACATAACCGCGCAAACTTTACACGGCTTAATGTTTGCTGAAGCACTTAAAGGAATCGTACCCGAAATCTTTGGCTCATAAAGGGGGGGGGGGGGTTTAGGAGAACAAAAGTGCAAACCACAAAACGCTGGAAAAAAAAAAAGCAAGAAACAAGAAGAGGACACCAGACACCTAAGGCCAAACTCCCTTCTTCTCAAGCCGACGTCAACATCGATGAGAGAACAAGATGAGGTCTGTTTGTGAACAGGAGTAGAGAGATGCCAGAGACAATTACAGTGAGCTTACAGGCCTTTTCCTCAGAGAGGGAGAGAGAGAGAGAGAGAGAGAGAGAGAGGGAAAGAAAGGAGGGGGGTCATGTTTGGGGGTTGAAACGCGATTAAACCCTGAGCGAGACGGGAGCTTACAGTGGGGATCTCACAGGCGTCGCTCGCAGTACCCCAATAACCCTACACCCCCCCCACCACCACCCCCACACACGCACACACACACACATGCACACACAGCCCATCTCAGACAGCGGCAGACGCCACAGCCCAGCATATTGACACACAGTAGGGAAATGCGTGTGTGATACAGACACTGCGGCTGGAACTGGACCCACTCGCTAATGACTCATATCATACAGTATGCGGAGAACACACACTCACTCACTGACACACACACACACACACACACACTCAGCAATAACACACGCGCACAGTGCTCACATACACACACTCACTCACTGACACACACGCACACACACACACACACTCAGCAATAATACACGCGCACAGTGCTCTCACACACACACACTCAGCAATAATACCTGTGTACCGTGCACACATTCATACACTCTCACACACACACTCAGCTATAATACATGCTCTCCATGCACACACACATTCACTCACTGACACACATACACACACACACACAGCACACACACACACATAGCCCAAAGACATCCACACAATCGGGTTGTGTTTTCTGTACATATATGCACAGCCTGCACAAACGCACCTCTGCAAAAATTTTTTTTAACGCATACATACAAGCCATCAAAACACACACGCACACACAAAAGTAAATGCACACACAAGTAAAATATGAATGAAAGAGAGAGAGAGAGAGAGAGAGAGAGAGAGAGAGAGAGGGAGTCAGATGGGTCTACTTGAAACTCGGGTAAACAAACGTTTATTCTCTCCATCTCGCTGGAGAGATACGGCCAAGTATCATCTATCCAGGGCATAAATTATTCAAGCCATGCCTTCTCTCTCTCTCCCTCTCTCTCTCTCTATGCGCCGTAGGTAAAGACTGCCCTAACAATGGGCTAAATCTGCACTTATCCACTGCAGCCAGCCACTAACCACCCTCAAACAACTGATCTAGGGACAGCTTAACCTACCCTACATTGAGCCCCAACATGAAGCAATATAAAACCTTAAACTGACCCAGGGTCAGGATATACTCCATCTACGGCTGTGCACGCTGAGCGGAGAAACCGCCTGCCACGGTGAAACGCAGCCGCGCAAATGGCCGCTATGATGGGAGAACTGCGCATAATGAGCCTCTTTGTATTACTGTATTCGGAGAATAAGGGGCTGGCATCATTTGTGCAACATTAAAAATAACTGAAGGTTCACGTGGGTGTCCCCTGTACGTGGGGGGACAGGGACAAAGTGGGACAAGGGAGAGGAGCAGCTCTCCAAACTGGGAACGGGGAACCGGGGGGGGGGCTCCTGACTTGCACCCTCGCTGGGACCTTGATTTAGACCCCACTCATTGGTTAAAAGCCCAACCGCAGGATGGCTCACATGACTCGGTCACATCAGATATGTAATCAGGCCACTTTCACTCATCAGCCAAGTCACACTGTGAAGAATATGAGTTGTACCGACAAATATTTAATTTCCTCTGCCATCAGTTGCTTCCAAAATAATAGATTTGTATTTATATAGCGCCTTCCATGGACCTTAAAGGGCTTTACAGTGAAAGGGAAGGGGGGGGGGGGGGGGTGCGGTAGAAAATAAAGTTGCAGCTGAAGTGGGGCATAAGAGGATGGCCAGACATAGGCTGTGTCCGAATCAGAGCCCTATCTACTGCGTCCTGTCTCCTGTGTACAGTGTACTGGCAGATGTGTACTCTTTAATGTGCACGGTTTAGTACGCAACGTGCATTACGTGAAAAATATCCTACGTACTATTTTCCAACCTTACCGAGGAAGAGTCGCAAGAAGTCCCACCCATGTCACATTTTGTTTTTTGTTGTTATTGAAGAAAAACGTCACCTCATTTTTTAAAACGAAGCTGCACGTCATATTTATGCGAACAAAATGTTTGCGTACTTCTTGAAAAGTGTGCTCCTGAATATACTCAGCGAAACCCCGGAAGTAAGTATATCATCCGGGGCCCTTAAGCATACTACATTTTGAGAAAATTTTGCTTACTTAACTACTTTCTCATCCAGTCTACTCAACAAGCATACTCAATAGTATGGAAGGGTGCTGATTCGGACACAGCCATAGAGACAGACTGCTGCTCCTATAGTGCTATATCGCCATCACTGATTGGGTACTGGTTCATACATAGTTTCTAATTTATCCGGAGGGAAGAGTGCCCCCCTACTGGTCCTGTCGACCAAAACTACCTCCAGCGGAAACCAGCTGACATGCTCAGGTCTCCTGTACAAGGATCAATCAAGCCAAGCCCCCGGCAGGTGAACACACGGGGGTCTAATACAGTATTAGCGCTGTATTACCAGGGTTTTAAGGTCCATTTAGTTCACCTAGTGCACCTCTGGCGTACAGGGAGATCAGTAGCTCCATTTCCACAGGGATTTGGGGGTCATTAATCTCACAGCACACTATGGTATCTTAGAAACGGCGGGATAGAACTCAGGAGGGAATCCAATTTTTAAACATGAAAATTTTAAGGTCCAAAGAGACACCTTTGAATGATCTAGGAACATTATTTTTCTTTTTAAATAAATAGAAATAAAAAGGTGGCATTATCATAATTATGACATTCTTGCCTATTAATTTGCTGTGGAATTTTCCACTATTGTCTGTTGAAATGACAGGTTGCCGTGCAGAGTAATCAGCTCTCTGAAATGGCTTCCAGCACAGCTTTCTTTAAACCCTACTCCTGCGCGAGGGGGATGACGGCCATAAGTGGGCAAAAGTAAACACAGTATATCCACTGAGAAAGGAGAAAGTGAGGCCCGTTATATAAACGTCTGGATGATGGAGGACAAACCAAAGGATGCTTTCCCATGATGCCCTCCGTCTTGGTAGAAAGGTGGCAGGACGGCGTCATACACAAACCCTTATAAATGCACATTACAAACACACATACAAACAACTGCATACGCATAATCACAAATGCATTTACACCAGGGTGTGAAATTCACACCCGCCACCAGCCAAATGGCCACCGGCCGGTAACATTGTCTACTCTAGCAGCCACTTTGGCAGGTAACCAACCGGGTTGTGTTATATTGTAAAACGTAACGTGGCCGGTAAATGATGGTGATTTTTAGAATCCACAAGCCGCTCTGAACATTGGATGAAAAAGTTAACTTCATGCCATGATTTACACAGTCACTCACACACACACACACACTCTCACACACACACACACACACACACACACACACACACACTGGGTACAGGGGGAGGTCTGGCTGATATAAATCAAAAGGAAGAAAGAGTGAAAGAAAGAAAGGAACAGAAAGCAGAAAGTGCGGAGTGTGAAATGGGGACCCGCTGGGCCCACTTAGCGCTGGCACAATATGTTCTGGTGCTCTGTCGCGGCGGGTGGCACACACCGCGCGCCGCTGTTTTTCGGACGGCGCGGCCACCACGGGCCCCATTCATCACCCCCCTGACGTCAATTATATCGCCCGGCCCGGCCCCCGGCACGACGCTCTGGGGTCCGCCGGTAGGCCTCAAGCCGCCGGCCCATAACTCTCGGCCGGCGAATAACGGAAAATAAGGCCCCGCCGCTGCCGGTAAGGGTCGTTTTCGGCGGGGGAGAGGGGCCGCGGGAGGGGGGGGGCGGTTCACCACGGGTGCTCGTCCAGTGAGGGCCTGTCGTTATTATGACTGACAGGAGACTTCACAGCATTAAGCCGAACGGAGGGAGCTACCGCACTACCTGCGGTGTGCAGATAGGACCTGACAAATAGAAGCAGAGTGCCTTAATAAGTGTGGTGAACCCCCTGTGCTGACACAGGCAATCCATAAAGAATTTACAGCGGGGGGGGGGGGGGGGGGGGGGGTCCACGGGGGAATTAGAGACTGTCAGATGATTTTTGCGTCAGGGAGAGGTTTTCGATACCCTATCGCGCCCCCCCCCCGTTGAAATGTCAGCGGGTGACCGCTGGGGGATAAAGAGCGTCGTTTGAGAGGGGGATAAAAAGCGTCGTTTTTCCCCTCGTGAACGACGCGATAAGAGACGCCGCGGCGACGGACGCCAGTCAGCGGCGGGACAGACGCGCGAGACCGAGGCGCGGAGACCGGCGGTTGACACGCGGCGGTGGGCGCCACACGCATCCGCGCGCCACGCGGCTCGGCTGAGCGAGGACACGCACACGCAGACACACACACGCAGACACACATGGGCATGTCACAGAGGCGCGCATGTCCAATCACACGCACACAAACATGCCCTGAAGAGGAACAGAACGCTGTCAGAAGCTATGGATGTACATATCTGCATGAGGTACTGCATATCTGCGTGTCTGTGTGTATGTATAATACATGTATAGCAAATAATTATATATATATATATATATACAGTGCCCTCCACAATTATTGCCACGCCTGGTAAAGATGAGTAAAAAGGGATATATAAAAAATTCACCGTTCAGTGAATTAGCTTAATCTGACACTGAAAAAATTTGAAAAAATCTAACCTTTAATTGAAGTAAATTTATTCTGAGAAAAAATTTCCCTCATCAAGAAACATGAGTACGGATGCATCACTTTAAGGGTTGTTTCTCCTGATTTTCCTATTGAACTCTATGGACAAATGAGTCAGGAGAAACAACCCTTGAAGTGATCCATCCATATCTACTGCATATCTGGCAGCACAGTGATGGTTTGAGGCTAGTTTGATACCTAATACCCTTGATGACTTACAGACATTTACCCACCCATGTGTTCTATACTATTCCTGTTGTTATTTACATCTTAATCTAGTCCCCAGCACCCAAATTCCCATAGAGATCGATTCAAATGCAGAGAGATTGTAGTATCGCTTGTAAGAGTACAAGAAAAATAGGATATCAACAGTCTTTTGATGTCTGTTTGGGTCACAGACATCAGGAAGTCATGACATGCAAAAGGATATGCAACCAAATATTAAATGAATAACTTTATTAAAGTTTATGTCTTAAAAATTAATGAATTAATTAATGCTCAAATTAATGTTGAAAGTCTGCACTTTAACCTCATTGTCACTGTTCCACTTTCAAATCCAATGTGCTGGAGTACAGAGCCAAAACAAAAAAAAATGTGTCACTTTCCAAATACGTATGGGACCTAACTGTATATATATATATATATATATAGTATATATATATATTTGTTTTTGTTTTTTTTACCTCATATATATTATTAACTATGTTCAGTCATAAATGATAGAAAGATGCGCATTTAAATGCATTGAAATGCATTTCTGATATCTTGATATCTGATATCTTCCGATAACTGAGGGCCTTTCCTTGAGATGGTGAAGGGTGTGGTGACAGCGAGGCTGCCTTGTTCCAAAAGCAGCTGAAATTTAAACAAAAAAGCAAAGCATAAAAACAAACCCCAGGAGAACAGAGGGAGAGGGGGGGAGAGAGAGAGAGAGAGAGAGAGAGAGAGAGAGAGAGAGAGAGAGAGAGCGAGAGAGAGATAGAGAGATAGAGAGATATAGAGAGAGAGAGAGAGAGAGAGAGAGAGAGAGAGAGAGAGAGAGAGTAAAGCCATTTGTAGCCCAATTACAGCTTGAAGAAAAGCAGTGGAGGAAGTCCTCTGGGCTGACCACTACAGTTAGCAGCAACAGGAAGGGGGCCAGGCGAGGGAGAGAGGGGGGGGGGGAGGGGGCCTGTTTAGGATCTCACAAGCCAGGCTCTGTGTCTCCGTCGAGCAGGCCCGACGCGCTATCGGCAGGAGACTCTGTCATTTTCAGAGCGGGCGGGAATGCGGCAGTCAGCTCCCGGTGCTAATTACAGGCTGCTTCTCGAGGAGGAAGAGAGAGAGAGAGAGAGCCTGTCTGCCTGCTCGCCCGCACTGCCCGCCTGGCCTTCTCCCCCAAGCAGCCAGCCAGCCAGCCAACCAGAACCAGAGAACTCCCACAATGCCTTTTCACCCGGCTCAGAGCTGCCCCTGCTACTGGTGCTTCTGCAGCAGCACCCCTGGCCAGCCAGCCGACACGAAGCGCTCCGACAGCTGGCCGGCCCCCGCTGCATTTCCCATCTCCGGAACATTACGGGAACGTTGTGACAGCGTTATCCTTCACCCATCCCACATGATCCAGAATGCTATTTGCGTGCCAGCAAGAAACAGCGGCGAGAGAAAGAAAGAGAGAGAAGAGACAGAGGAGACTCAAGATTGGCAGCCATGAGTCTATTTTGTGTGAAAGATTCTGCAGAACTCCCGCTCTACTCCAGTTTAGAGTTTCTACTCCAGGATCACATCTTGGTCTCCTGGTTTGCAGACATTAACAGTAAACAGACATGCAGAAGACACATTTTGTGGCCACCGTTTACCTCTCTCTCTCTCTCTCTCTCCTCCCTCTCTCTCTCTCTCACTCACTCACTCTCAACTCTCCTGCCACTATCTCAAAAGCCATCCTAGGCCCTGCTCAGTTGCAGAGGACGGGGTGTTTGCCGAAAGTGGAGCGGACGCCGCCATTTCTCAAAATGCGGTCAGCGCTGTTGACAACAGCCACTTGTTAAACCCCCAGCGCTGTGCCAATACGGCCACGTCAGTGCCCTGTGCTAAGGCATGTCGTGTGTGACGAGTCCCGTACGCCACAGAGCGCCACCCGCCCCCATCACGCCCTCCGCTCCCTTCACCTGCCACGGCTGTACCTGTACACCATTACAAAATCACCACTTACCAAAAAACAGCAGTGGGATTCTGGGGAGCGGTGTATTATTGCCCTGGCTGAGGTCGGGGGGGGAGGTATAGATGAGTATAGTTGAGTTGTGTGTATAGATTAGTCATGGTTACAGATGAGATTAGTTGTGGGGTATAGATTAGATGGTATAGATTAATTGTGGGTATAGATGTGTTGTGTGTATAGATGAGCTGTGTGCATAGATCAGTTGTGGGTATAGATGAGCTGGTATAAGACAAGTTGTGTGTATAGATTAGTTGTGGTTACAGATAAGATTAGTTGTGGGGTATAGATAAATTGTGTGTATAGATTAGCTGTGTGTATAGATCAGCTGTGTGTATAGATTGAGTTGTGTATAATAGAGGAGCTTGTGGGTATAAATGAGCTGGTATAGATGAGTTGTGCATATACAGTACATTAGTCGTGGTTACAGATGAGATTAGTTTGTGGGTATAGATTAGCTGGTATAGATTAGTTGTGTGTATAAATGAGCTGGTATAGATGAGTTGTGCATATACAGTAGATTAGTCTTGGTTACGGATGAGATTAGTTGTGGGTATAGATTAGCTGGTATAGATCAGCTGTGTGTATAGATCAGCTGTTTGGTATAGATAAGTTGTGTGTATAGATGAGCTTGTGGGTATAAATGAGCTGGTATAGATACAGTACCAGTCCAAGGGTTTGGACACACCTACTCATAGAAGGTTTTTTTTCCGTTATTTTTACTGTTTTCCACATTTTGGAATAGTAAAGACATCAAAACTATGAGATAACACAAATTAAATTATGCAAAGACCAAAAAAAGTGTTAAACACAAATAAAAAAGTCATATATTTTAGATTCTTCAAAGTAGCCACCCTTTTTTCCTTGATAACGGCCTTGCACATTCTTGCATTCTCTCAAACAACTTCTGTGGTAAAACAGGTATTCCACAGGTAAACAGGTGATGCCAATCATGACTCTATATAAAAGGATATCAAAAGACTCCTGATATCTTATTTCCAGGGACTCTTAGAAGCGATACTATAACCTCTGCATTTGAATGGATCTCTATGGGAATTGGGGGGTGGTGGGACTAGATTTAGCTTTAAATTTACACTGGAACAGTGTGGAAACACATGGTTAGGCTAAATGGCTCTAAGTCATCAAGGGTCTGACGTATCAAACAAGCCTTAAAACCATCACTCTGCTGCCAGAGAAATACAGTAGATATGGATGAATAACTTGAAGGGTTACAGATGAGATTAGTTGTGGGTATAGATTAGCTGGTATAGATTAGTTGTGGGGTAATAGATGGGGTTGTGGGTATAGATGAGTTGTGTGTATAGATGAGCTTTTGGGTATAGATGAGCAGTGGGGTAATGGGTTATAGATGAGTTGTGTGTATAGATAGGTCGTGGGTGTATATGGGGCAGTGGGGTATAGATGAGCTGTTATGTATAGATTGAGCTGTGGGTATAGATGAGCAGGGGAGGATTGAGGGTCCGGGTGGGCGCAAAGCTCGCTCCTGGCCCAGCTGGACTTAATGGCAATGTAATGACGGCTGTCTGGAGGGGAAACACAAGGCTGCGAACAGGCCGCCCCGTTTCTGAGCGCACTTTTACGCAACGTCATTAAACTGCTGACAGAGAGAGACCGGGGAAACCGCTGCCTGTTTCCCACAGTTCAACACTGTCTCAGTGAAGAGCAGAGGGCCGAGACAAGGACCAGGAACCAGGATGTGCTGAGGCTCCATGGGGGGGGGTGGTGAAATGACACGCCCTGTCACAGCAGGGCTCTTACGCACTTCCCACTGCCCATGCAGCACAAATGGAGTCTGAAATGTTAATGAAAGTGTTCTCTTTTGCTGCACGCCATCAGCAGACATCTCATTTACCACCCACCCCCCTAATAAATTTTGCATGCGGCCTAAAACTCTATTTAGATTTTGCCGTGGAAGATGAGAGCATTCACACCATTTCTACTTATGCCCTCACCCCCACCCCTCCTCACCTCAACCCCCCCCGCCCCCCCCCATTTCCCATAACATTAGCATTATTAAAGAGCAGAAAAAAGTAATAAAGTCTACTCAGAGCAAAAGACAAAACTGACAAGCTATTTGAGCAGCTTAGCCGGAAATGGATAGAATAATTAATTCAAAAGCAGTGCAGCAAAAGAGGGTAGTCTTAATCACGACGACTGCTGTCCCCCCCCCCCCCCCCCCGGAAAAAAAAACTCCACCACCACCAGGCTCTAACACCAGCTCTAACCCCCCCCACCCCCCCCCTCTCCCTCTCTCTCTCTCTCTCTCTCTCTCTCTCTCTCTCACTCTCTCTCTCTCTCTCACACACACACACACACACACACACACTACTGAGCAAACACTAATAACAGCTCTGAATCATTCATGAAACGCCAATAATCCTTCCCCCCAAGGGGCCCAGCTATGATGTAAACATAACCCTGAAAAGGCCAGGACAGTGTGTTATGGACAAATGGCAGAATATGCACCACGCAAAAAAATAACTCACCCTGCAAACCCCGGGATAGCGCTCAGGGTAACCTATACCGGTGTCATAATTTCCATAACAATACAGCACATCTTCCACCTGATATTATTACCATTTCCCCCCCCCAGTTGATATGAAAGGCCCGGGAACATTCAAAGGATATGCACACGTTTCAAAAAGCAGACGTTTGATTTCACAGAGGGCGACTGGGGTGATGTGCGTTTGGCACATTTACATTTAACGCACTGCAATCCCCCTCGAGACAAACAGTCAGACAATTTAAACAGCAACATCACAACCCCGGAAGTTTCCCTGGACATCGCTCTCTCAACCGAAGGATTTTTGCACTAGACTTAACATATTTGTCAGTCTAATTTTATCATTCCCTTGGAAGGACTGTTTATAGCGAAGAAGATAAGCTCAGACAGCGTTTCATT
>CM056380.1:105119554-105142054 GCA_029718625.1 Synaphobranchus kaupii
AGAGAAAGAGAGAGAGAGGGAGGGACAGATTTTAAAGGTTTACATAAAAGTATTATTTCACAGCTATCCATCTACTATGGATGTCCCATGACTTACCCCTCCCAACCTTATCACATTCCCCTTCTCACCCAAACTACTTCTCTCTCTGCCACACACACACACACACACACACACACACACACACACACACACACACACACTCAGTGCTCTGGGACCATATGCTCTTCAGCCACCAACATCAGCAGTTACTGCCCAGCAAGCAATACAAACACTGTCTTTCAGTCTCAACTGTTAGCCTCAGTTACCCACGACAAAAAGATGTGTGTTTGTGTGTGTGTGCGCGTGTGTTCCCAAAAGGTGTACAAGAGAGACAAAACAAAGATTACTAATACTTCCATTTTTTTAATTTTCCTTTTTAATTCATAATGCATTGAACTTGGATTAAAATGACAAGTTTCTCGTTCATGTCAAACTGAAAAAAAAAGAGGGGCGTGTGTGTGTGGGTGTGCGTACGTGTGTGTATGTGCACATGTGCCTACATGTGCGCTTATGGAAGATTGTGTGTGTGTGTGTGTGCATGAGAGAGAGAGAGAGAGAGAGAGAGAGAGAGAGAGAGAGAGAGAGAGAGAATGAGAGAGAGACAGAGACAAGTGTCTGTGTGTATGTTGGAATGAAGAAGTGGATCGCACGCAAGTTTTATCTCTGAAGTGGCGTCTAATTCTTTACAAAGTCCAGAGCCTATCTCCAGACATAATCCCCCAGACTTTACTGTGAGTCTGCCCAGACGCACAGCCCACAACTGGGCCAGTTCATCCTCTCTGACCCCCATGTTCCATCACCACTCTCTTCAATGGAGCCATGCCCTCATCCATCTCAGCCACACCAACAGAGTGCTCTCTAAACTGCCATCAGGAGAAAGCAAGCATGATCTAGAACAGTCTCTAAACTGCCACCAGGAGAAAGCAAGCACGAACTAGAACAGTCTCTAAACTGCCACCAGGAGAAAGCAAGCACGATCTAGAACAGTCTCTAAACTGTCATCAGGAGAAAGCAAGCACGATCTAGAACATTCTCTAAACTGTCATCGGGAGAAAGCAAGCACGATCTAGAACAGTCTCTAACCACCAATCAGGTAAAAGCACAACTTAGTACAGGGGTGGGCAATTCCAGTCCAGGAGGGCTGGCAGGTATATGCAGGTTTTTATTTCCACCAATTATCCTGGCTAAATGAGCTAATTGGCTCTGTAAACCAACACTGGTTCACTTGTAGATTAGATCACAGTAAAATGTGCTCGTATAGGAACACAAGAACAGTCTTCGGCTGTCATTCATGTGCTTATCAAGAAATGCAGCTAAAATGGCAGATGGCATAAATGTTAGGGCTAATTAAATAATCGATTTAGTACATTCTCTGAAAACCAGAACAAGCACAATGCACAATGTTCTCTGAGCATGAATCCAGAGGAAGCACAATCCAGAATGTTCTCTGAACACCAATCAGGAGCCAGCACAATCCAGAATGTTCTCTGAACACCAATCAGGAGCCAGCACAATCCAGAATGTCCCCGGAACACCAATCAGGAGCCAGCACAATCCAGAATGTCCCCTGAACACCAATCTGGAGCCAGCACAATCTCAGAATTTACAAAGCCAGACAGTCTCATCTACAATGCATGATACGACCACAAAGCAAACAAAAAAAAACTATGTTTTATTCATATCTTTAAGCCAAGGAAAAAGTGTAGTTTTCCTATTTAACAAACTGCATCTGGAAGATATTTTCTCTACTTTTTTTTTTTACTTTGTTCATCCTAACGTTGAACGCTGCTTGGAAATGTAGGAGGAGAAGTATTAGCGTCCCCAGTGATTTTAATTGCTTCATCACACTGTGAAATTCTAACGTAGCAGAAAACTGGCCTTAAGTGGCAGGTAGCAATTTTTTGAACAAACTTCTTTAGATAAATAGTCAACCGTATATGTGGGTGAGTGAATGTGTGTGTGTGTGTGTGTGTGTGTGTGTGTGTGTGTGTGTGTGTGTGTGTGTGTGTGTGTGTGTGTGTGTGTGTGTGTGTGTGTGTGTGTGTGTGTGTGTGTGGGCTCTAAATTGCACGTACCTGCATGTCTGTACTTTCACTAGAGTATGATATCCTTATTAATCTTGTCTGTGTGTGTGTGTGTGTGTGTGTGTGTGTGTGTGCGTATGCAAACTGTGAGCTGCAGTAGGCACTTGAGTAACTACCACTAGCTTGGGATAGTCACAACTATCACAACATGATCCTAACACGGGTCCCTCGAGCTACAGCCAACTCGAAGCAGAGTTCCTTTTCTGACCGTCCCATAATGAATGAGATTGGGCAGAAAACGAAAGGAGACTCTGCTTCCTTTCTGTGGGTCCCCCTGCTACAGACTACACCTGGAAAAGCTGCTTCAGAAGCACACTCCTCCGGTGGACAACGCGCGGGTGGCGATAAAAACAGACAGAGATACATGGGCCTATTCCATGAGAAGAGCTGGCATCCACACCGCAAGTAAAACCAAGCCTAGGCCACACATCCCACATTTCTTCCCCATCTTCCCTCAATACATGTTCCATAATAAACTACTCAGGAATGGCATTTTCCCTGAGGAAAGACTGTAAACGGGGAATGGGCTCTTCTATGCTTTCATGAGCTATGGAATTCCGATTTCCGATTGATGAGATGCCAACACCCCCCCCCCCCCCCTGCCCCCCCCGCCATGTTTTGATTGGAATTGGAATGTCCTGCTTATATGCCTTCTGTGAAATACCCTGGCAGCCTCCTAGACCATACCAAAACCCAGGCTTGTGGGGGTGTCCCAAGGGGTACAGTACCTATGTGATTCACGATTGGCTTACCCTGGAATTATAGGCTGTAAGAGGGGACCTGGAAATGGAAATAATCTCATAGACAGATAAATGGAAAAAAGAGAGAGAGAGAGAGAGAGAGAGGAACCTGGAAAATGTGGCCAGATTAGGATCTACTGTTCAGATAGAAATCAAAAAGCCTGTGTCTCAACACATTCCCCTTATCAGAGAGCTGAATGTCTTTCAGAGCCGGTCTGTCTGGGAGCACACACACATCCACGCACGCACTCACGCACGCACATACAAACACCCCACACACACATACACACGCACACACACACACACACACGCACACAAACACCCACACACACATACACACATACACATACACACACAAACACCCAGACACAAACTTATAAATATACATGCACACAAATGCACGCACCAGAACACCCATACATACACATATGCTTGCACATACATGCACATCATACACACTCACAGTCACTCACTCACACACACACGCACACACACACACACACACACACTCTCTCTCTCTCTCTCTGAACCTGTTTATGATCCCCAGAAAGCTGGCGGCTGAGACGCCTGCTCAAGAAAAGCCCTACAAATGCAGACATCCCACATCTAGGCTCACCTCCAGTGCTTTGAAAACAACTTAATTCGTTCAGTTCAGTTCAGTTCCAAAAACTGCACCAGGCCACCATTACACAAGGGACCAACGGCAGCACCTCCACACAACACTCAAACCTAAGACCTTGTGGATGGCAGAGCTCAAAGGCCATTGGTCAAAGCATATTCCCACATGGCAGAGCTCAAAGGCCATTGGTCAAAGCCTATTCCCAAATGGCAGAGCTCAAAGGCCATTGGTCAAAGGCTATTCCCACATGGCAGAACTCAAAGACCATTGGTCAAAGCCTATTCCCACATGGCAGAGCTCAAAGGCCATTGGTCAAAGCCTATTCCCACATGGCAGAGCTCAAAGGCCATTGGTCAAAGCTTATTCCCACATGACAAAGCTCAAAGCCCATTGGTCAAAGCCTATTCCCACATGGCAGAGCTCAAAGGCCATTGGTCAAAGCCTATTCCCACATGGCAGAGCTCAAAGGCCATTGGTCAAAGCCTATTCCCACAGCGTTTCCTTTCAGAGGAGAGGGCCGAAGAGGCGGAGGGAAGCAGAGAGAGAGAGAGAGAAAAGGAGAGACTGAGGCTGAGAGAAAGCACAAGAGATAAAAGAGAGAAGAGAAGGATCCTCAAAGCCCTGTCCACAGACGGCAGATAATGGAGTGGAGGCTTCCACCTGCTCCTCCTCCAACTCCTCTAACTCCACATATTACACTACATTACTGCCATTCAGCAGATGCTCTCATCTGGAGCGACACAACTTTTAGCATTTTTTATGCACAGTATCCATTTATACAGCTACAAATATATATTGAAGTAATTTGGGTTACATACCTACAACCGAACCTACAACCTTTTACAGGCCCAGTTCCCGACCCACTATACTACACTACACTGCCGCCGTATCGTGTGAGCACGCCAACGGGGAGAACCGCTTAAAGCGGTGCAAGTCCGAATAATGTGACCACATTTAGAGCCACACCTGTAGATGTACCGGCTATAACCATGCAGCCTGGCAGCGGTGCTGGCTGTAGACCTGCGTACTTTCACAGGTGCGGTCAGGCCACCTTTGCGCTTTGATGGGAATGCTCCCTCTCCTGATTCGCCGGTGGGGCCAGGAGGTCAGGTGACACCCCGGTGTTTCCACGACGCCGCACGACCAAACTAAAACCGTCCGGGCACGGAGTTGGAGCTTTTGAGTGCCGTTGTCCTTGATGGAGGAAACAGAAAACTTCCCTGCTTTCTGACAGGCTCTGAGAGAGGGAGGGAGAGAGAGAGAAAGAAAGAGAAAGAGGACAATGCTACATTTTATATCTGCCAGTGCTCTGAAATATTCCATTTCCTTCCATGGAAAGCAGCAATTCAACAGGAGAGAGAGAACAATTGGTTTGTCAGCACCATCTAGCTCCTTGAACAATGAGCATAATAGGTTTGGTCAGAAACAAGTGAGCCTTTTCCCCCGGCGAGACAAGTTAAGAACAGATAAAACATTAAAGGAAAAGATGCAACAAAGGGCAGAGAACGGCAATGGGGGAAAAAATGGAGGACCTTGTGGGCTTTGTAAACGTGCTGCAGAACAAAAAAGAGGAGCTCAGAATGTTACCTTTAAATCCGTAACCATTCAGCACTGGGCTATTTAACATTCAACATTGTGCACAAGCAGTGCACTGTATTGATATTCATACCTGCGCAATGCATTTTACTGATGTTCACCTGGCCTATATTCGCATGCAGAATGACTGCCTGTATTCATATGCAGAATGTATTAAAAATCAGGAACCGCTTATATTTACAAATATAAACTGCAAACTGTATATTCACATACTACAGGGAATGCATATTGGGACGGTATGCACGCCGTCAATCAAGCTGCAGGTTTGTGGTGCATACATAATAAAATAAGCTTTTCATGCTGGGATAGCCATACGCTTACATTTTAGGCGATATACGCTTTATATTTACATCTTATCTACTTAGATTCTCTTTGCATTCAATCCATTTATACAGCTGGATATTCACTGAAACAATTCAGGTTAAGCACCTTGCTCAAGGGTACAACAACCTTCCACAATTCAGGTTAAGTATCTTGCTCAAGGGTACAACCCATCAAGGAATCGAACCTTACAACCTTGGAGTCGCAAGCCAGACCATTACGCTACACTGCCTGCCCATATATGGACACAGCTTCCTGTACAGCTGTTTGCATGCACGCACTGTGGCTGGTGCTGGGGATCGCGTGCGCAAACAGGACTGCCTGGGAACTACAAATACCAGACTCCACCTCAGGAGTCCTCAGGGCCCGTTTTAGAAGGAAGATCTTTCAGGATGAAACATCCTATAACAGAGCCTGAGCGTGCAGGGTGGGGAGAACAAACACACGTTTCAATTTAGTCCTGGCAGTTCTGAGATAGGGAGAGAGAGAGGGAGAGAGAGGAGGTAGAGTGTGAGGGAGAGAGAGGGAGAGGGAGGAGAAAGAGAGAGGGAGCAAAAGAGCGAGGGAGAGAGAGGAGGGAGAGAGTGAGCGAGAGAAAGAAGGAGAGAGGGAGATGGAGGAGGGAGAGGAACAGTGAAAAGGCTCTTCCTTTTCAGGACAAGAAGAGAGAGTGAATAATGAGAAAGGAGGAGAGAGACAGAGCCAGACAAAAAAAGAGAAGAAAAGAGAAAGAGAGAGAAAGAGAAGGAGAGACGACAGCGGCAGACAGCCAGAGGGACTTCTGGGAGTTTGTGATGTCAGCGGAGCGATGCCCACGCTCCTGAAGTTCACTTGGCGGCGGCCGTGAGTGACGTTACCCTTCACCCGCCAAACCCACTCGCCAGGGCTGCTCTCCATAAATCAATACCGTGCGCCGTGCTTCGCCGAGGGCCAAATCGCTGCCCGTCAGAGCCGAGCCAGGGAAGGGGGGAGAGAGAGGTTCAGCTGTTCTCAAACGGGGAACGGAACGGAAGCGCGTGCTTGAACAAATTATGCGCGGAAATGCAGACAGTGTTTCAGAGAGCATACATCACCCAAAGAAGAAAAAAAAACAAACAAACAAACAAAAAACCTGTGTGCTTTTTTTAAAACTCAGCATTAGACCCACTCCGTCTTACCGAAACAATTTCCCAGAAACTCCCCACCCCCTGTCATCTTCTCTACGGCGAGAAAGAAAAGTCCTGCAAGCCGCTCCATGTCATTATTCTCCATTAAAACAGCCCTGAAGAATTGTGCTGAAGGTACATCCTACATCCCACATTCATACATCACGCAGCAGGAAATAGCTGAAGAGGGTTTGTCTAAACTAACAAGTCTGCCAGCGAGGCCGGACTGCGTAACAGCGTCGCGTCACGACATCGACTCGCTCAGCAGACGCCCGTTTTACAGCGCGCACCACTTCTCTTACATAACCGCGCAAACTTTACACGGCTTAATGTTTGCTGAAGCACTTAAAGGAATCGTACCCGAAATCTTTGGCTCATAAAGGGGGGGGGGGGGGGTTTAGGAGAACAAAAGTGCAAACCACAAAACGCTGAAAAAAAAAAAAGCAAGAAACAAGAAGAGGACACCAGACACCTAAGGCCAAACTCCCTTCTTCTCAAGCCGACGTCAACATCGATGAGAGAACAAGATGAGGTCTGTTTGTGAACAGGAGTAGAGAGATGCCAGAGACAATTACAGTGAGCTTACAGGCCTTTTCCTCAGAGAGGGAGAGAGAGAGAGAGAGAGAGAGAGAGAGAGGGAAAGAAAGGAGGGGGGTCATGTTTGGGGGTTGAAACGCGATTAAACCCTGAGCGAGACGGGAGCTTACAGTGGGGATCTCACAGGCGTCGCTCGCAGTACCCCAATAACCCTACACCCCCCCCCACCACCACCCCCACACACGCACACACACACACATGCACACACAGCCCATCTCAGACAGCGGCAGACGCCACAGCCCAGCATATTGACACACAGTAGGGAAATGCGTGTGTGATGCAGACACTGCGGCTGGAACTGGACCCACTCGCTAATGACTCATATACAGTATGCGGAGAACACACACTCACTCACTGACACACACACACACACACACACTCAGCAATAACACACGCGCACAGTGCTCACATACACACACTCACTCACTGACACACACGCACACACACACACACACTCACACTCAGCAATAATACCTGTGTACCGTGCACACATTCATACACTCTCACACACACACTCAGCTATAATACATGCTCTCCATGCACACACACATTCACTCACTGACACACATACACACACACACACAGCACACACACACACATAGCCCAAAGACATCCACACAATCGGGTTGTGTTTTCTGTACATATATGCACAGCCTGCACAAACGCACCTCTGCAAAAAATTTTTTTAACGCATACATACAAGCCATCAAAACACACACGCACACACACAAAAGTAAATGCACACACAAGTAAAATATGAATGAAAGAGAGAGAGGAGAGAGAGAGAGAGAGAGAGAGAGAGAGAGGGAGTCAGATGGGTCTACTTGAAACTCGGGTAAACAAACGTTTATTCTCTCCATCTCGCTGGAGAGATACGGCCAAGTATCATCTATCCAGGGCATAAATTATTCAAGCCATGCCTTCTCTCTCTCTCCCTCTCTCTCTCTCTATGCGCCGTAGGTAAAGACTGCCCTAACAATGGGCTAAATCTGCACTTATCCACTGCAGCCAGCCACTAACCACCCTCAAACAACTGATCTAGGGACAGCTTAACCTACCCTACATTGAGCCCCAACATGAAGCAATATAAAACCTTAAACTGACCCAGGGTCAGGATATACTCCATCTACGGCTGTGCACGCTGAGCGGAGAAACCGCCTGCCACGGTGAAACGCAGCCGCGCAAATGGCCGCTATGATGGGAGAACTGCGCATAATGAGCCTCTTTGTATTACTGTATTCGGAGAATAAGGGGCTGGCATCATTTGTGCAACATTAAAAATAACTGAAGGTTCACGTGGGTGTCCCCTGTACGTGGGGGGACAGGGACAAAGTGGGACAAGGGAGAGGAGCAGCTCTCCAAACTGGGAACGGGGAACCGGGGGGGGGCTCCTGACTTGCACCCTCGCTGGGACCTTGATTTAGACCCCACTCATTGGTTAAAAGCCCAACCGCAGGATGGCTCACATGACTCGGTCACATCAGATATGTAATCAGGCCACTTTCACTCATCAGCCAAGTCACACTGTGAAGAATATGAGTTGTACCGACAAATATTTAATTTCCTCTGCCATCAGTTGCTTCCAAAATAATAGATTTGTATTTATATAGCGCCTTCCATGGACCTTAAAGGGCTTTACAGTGAAAGGGAAGGGGGGGGGGGGGGTGCGGTAGAAAATAAAGTTGCAGCTGAAGTGGGGCATAAGAGGATGGCCAGACATAGGCTGTGTCCGAATCAGAGCCCTATCTACTGTGTCCTGTCTCCTGTGTACAGTGTACTGGCAGATGTGTACTCTTTAATGTGCACGGTTTAGTACGCAACGTGCATTACGTGAAAAATATCCTACGTACTATTTTCCAACCTTACCGAGGAAGAGTCGCAAGAAGTCCCACCCATGTCACATTTTGTTTTTGTTGTTATTGAAGAAAAACGTCACCTCATTTTTTAAAACGAAGCTGCACATCATATTTATGCGAACAAAATGTTTGCGTACTTCTTGAAAAGTGTGCTCCTGAATATACTCAGCGAAACCCCGGAAGTAAGTATATCATCCGGGGCCCTTAAGCATACTACATTTTGAGAAAATTTTGCTTACTTAACTACTTTCTCATCCAGTCTACTCAACAAGCATACTCAATAGTATGGAAGGGTGCTGATTCGGACACAGCCATAGAGACAGACTGCTGCTCCTATAGTGCTATATCGCCATCACTGATTGGGTACTGGTTCATACATAGTTTCTAATTTATCCGGAGGGAAGAGTGCCCCCTACTGGTCCTGTCGACCAAAACTACCTCCAGCGGAAACCAGCTGACATGCTCAGGTCTCCTGTACAAGGATCAATCAAGCCAAGCCCCCGGCAGGTGAACACACGGGGGTCTAATACAGTATTAGCGCTGTATTACCAGGGTTTTAAGGTCCATTTAGTTCACCTAGTGCACCTCTGGCGTACAGGGAGATCAGTAGCTCCATTTCCACAGGGATTTGGGGTCATTAATCTCACAGCACACTATGGTATCTTAGAAACGGCGGGATAGAACTCAGGAGGGAATCCAATTTTTAAACATGAAAATTTTAAGGTCCAAAGAGACACCTTTGAATGATCTAGGAACATTATTTTTCTTTTTAAATAAATAGAAATAAAAAGGTGGCATTATCATAATTATGACATTCTTGCCTATTAATTTGCTGTGGAATTTTCCACTATTGTCTGTTGAAATGACAGGTTGCCGTGCAGAGTAATCAGCTCTCTGAAATGGCTTCCAGCACAGCTTTCTTTAAACCCTACTCCTGCGCGAGGGGATGACGGCCATAAGTGGGCAAAAGTAAACACAGTATATCCACTGAGAAAGGAGAAAGTGAGGCCCGTTATATAAACGTCTGGATGATGGAGGACAAACCAAAGGATGCTTTCCCATGATGCCCTCCGTCTTGGTAGAAAGGTGGCAGGACGGCGTCATACACAAACCCTTATAAATGCACATTACAAACACACATACAAACAACTGCATACGCATAATCACAAATGCATTTACACCAGGGTGTGAAATTCACACCCGCCACCAGCCAAATGGCCACCGGCCGGTAACATTGTCTACTCTAGCAGCCACTTTGGCAGGTAACCAACCGGGTTGTGTTATATTGTAAAACGTAACGTGGCCGGTAAATGATGGTGATTTTTAGAATCCACAAGCCGCTCTGAACATTGGATGAAAAAGTTAACTTCATGCCATGATTTACACAGTCACTCACACACACACACACACACTCTCACACACACACACACACACACACACTGGGTACAGGGGGAGGTCTGGCTGATATAAATCAAAAGGAAGAAAGAGTGAAAGAAAGAAAGGAACAGAAAGCAGAAAGTGCGGAGTGTGAAATGGGGACCCGCTGGGCCCACTTAGCGCTGGCACAATATGTTCTGGTGCTCTGTCGCGGCGGGTGGCACACACCGCGCGCCGCTGTTTTTCGGACGGCGCGGCCACCACGGGCCCCATTCATCACCCCCCTGACGTCAATTATATCGCCCGGCCCGGCCCCCGGCACGACGCTCTGGGGTCCGCCGGTAGGCCTCAAGCCGCCGGCCCATAACTCTCGGCCGGCGAATAACGGAAAATAAGGCCCCGCCGCTGCCGGTAAGGGTCGTTTTCCGGCGGGGGAGAGGGGCCGCGGGAGGGGGGGGCGGTTCACCACGGGTGCTCGTCCAGTGAGGGCCTGTCGTTATTATGACTGACAGGAGACTTCACAGCATTAAGCCGAACGGAGGGAGCTACCGCACTACCTGCGGTGTGCAGATAGGACCTGACAAATAGAAGCAGAGTGCCTTAATAAGTGTGGTGAACCCCCTGTGCTGACACAGGCAATCCATAAAGAATTTACAGCGGGGGGGGGGGGGGGGGGGGGGGGGTCCACGGGGGAATTAGAGACTGTCAGATGATTTTTGCGTCAGGGAGAGGTTTTCGATACCCTATCGCCCCCCCCCCCCCCGTTGAAATGTCAGCGGGTGACCGCTGGGGGATAAAAAGCGTCGTTTTTCCCCTCGTGAACGACGCGATAAGAGACGCCGCGGCGACGGACGCCAGTCAGCGGCGGGACAGACGCGCGAGACCGAGGCGCGGAGACCGGCGGTTGACACGCGGCGTGGGCGCCACACGCATCCGCGCGCACGCGGCTCGGCTGAGCGAGGACACGCACACGCAGACACACACACGCAGACACACATGGGCATGTCACAGAGGCGCGCATGTCCAATCACACGCACACAAACATGCCCTGAAGAGGAACAGAACGCTGTCAGAAGCTATGGATGTACATATCTGCATGAGGTACTGCATATCTGCGTGTCTGTGTGTATGTATAATACATGTATAGCAAATAATTATATATATATATATATATATATATATACAGTGCCCTCCACAATTATTGCCACGCCTGGTAAAGATGAGTAAAAAGGGATATATAAAAAATTCACCGTTCAGTGAATTAGCTTAATCTGACACTGAAAAAATTTGAAAAATCTAACCTTTAATTGAAGTAAATTTATTCTGAGAAAAAATTTCCCTCATCAAGAAACATGAGTACGGATGCATCACTTTAAGGGTTCTTTCTCCTGATTTTCCTATTGAACTCTATGGACAAATGAGTCAGGAGAAACAACCCTTGAAGTGATCCATCCATATCTACTGCATATCTGGCAGCACAGTGATGGTTTGAGGCTAGTTTGATACCTAATACCCTTGATGACTTACAGACATTTACCCACCCATGTGTTCTATACTATTCCTGTGTTATTTACATCTTAATCTAGTCCCACACCCAAATTCCCATAGAGATCGATTCAAATGCAGAGAGATTGTAGTATCGCTTGTAAGAGTACAAGAAAATAGGATATCAACAGTCTTTTGATGTTGTTGGGTCACAGACATCAGGAAGTCATGACATGCAAAGGATATGCAACCAAATATTAAATGATAACTTTATTAAAGTTTATGTTAAAAATTAATGAATTAATTAATGCTCAAATTAATGTTGAAAGTCTGCACTTTAACCTCATTGTCACTGTTCCACTTCAAATCCAATGTGCTGGAGTACAGAGCCAAAACAAAAAAAATGTGTCACTTTCCAAATACGTATGGACCTAACTGTATATATATATATATATATATATATATATATATATATATATATATATATTTGTTTTGTTTTTTTACCTCATATATATTATTAACTATGTTCAGTCATAAATGATAGAAAGATGCGCATTTAAATGCATTGAAATGCATTTCTGATATCTTGATATCTGATATCTTCCGATAACTGAGGCCTTTCCTTGAGATGGTGAAGGGTGGTGACAGTGAGGCTGCCTTGTTCCAAAAGCAGCTGAAATTTAAACAAAAAAGCAAAGCATAAAAACAAACCCCAGGAGAACAGAGGGAGAGGGGGAGAGAGAGAGAGAGAGAGAGAGAGAGAGAGAGAGAGAGAGAGAGAGCGAGAGAGCGAGAGAGATAGAGAGATATAGAGAGAGAGAGAGAGAGAGAGAGAGAGTAAAGCCATTTGTAGCCCAATTACAGCTTGAAGAAAGCAGTGGAGGAGTCTCTGGGCTGACCACACAGTAGCAGCAACAGGAAGGGGGCCAGGCGAGGGGGAGAGGGGGGGGGGGGGGCCTGTTTAGGATCTCACAGCCAGGCTCTGTGTCTCCGTCGAGCAGGCCCGACGCGCTATCGGCAGGAGACTCTGTCATTTTCAGAGCGGGCGGGAATGCGGCAGTCAGCTCCCGGTGCTAATTACAGGCTGCTTCTCGAGGAGGAAGAGAGAGAGAGGAGAGAGCCTGTCTGCCTGCTCGCCCGCCTGCCCGCCTGCCTTCTCCCCAAGCAGCCAGCCAGCCAGCCAACCAGAACCAGAGAACTCCCACAATGCCTTTCACCCGGCTCAGAGCTGCCCCTGCTACTGGTGCTCTGCAGCACCCCTGGCCAGCCAGCCGACACGAAGCGCTCCGACAGCTGGCCGGCCCCGCTGCATTCCCATCTCCGGAACATTACGGGAACGTTGTGACAGCGTTATCCTTCACCCATCCACATGATCCAGAATGCTATTTGCGTGCCAGCAAGAAACAGCGGCGAGAGAAAGAAAGAGAGAAGAGACAGAGGAGACTCAAGATTGGCAGCCATGAGTCTATTTTGTGTGAAAGATTCTGCAGAACTCCCGCTCTACTCCAGTTTAGAGTTTCTACTCCAGGATCACATCTTGGTCTCCTGGTTTGCAGACATTAACAGTAAACAGACATGCAGAAGACACATTTTGTGGCCACCGTTTACCTCTCTCTCTCTCTCTCCCTCCCTCTCTCTCTCTCACTCACTCACTCTCACTCTCCTGCCACTATCTCAAAAGCCATCCTAGGCCCTGCTCAGTTGCAGAGACGGGTGTTGCGAAAGTGGAGCGGACGCCGCCATTTCTCAAAATGCGGTCAGCGCTGTTGACAACAGCCACTTGTTAAACCCCCAGCGCTGTGCCAAACGGCCACGTCAGTGCCCTGTGCTAAGGCATGTCGTGTGTGACGAGTCCCGTACGCCACAGAGCGCCACCGCCCCCATCACGCCCTCCGCTCCCTTCACCTGCCACGGCTGTACCTGTACACCATTACAAAATCACCACTTACCAAAAAACAGCAGTGGGATTCTGGGGAGCGGTGTATTATTGCCCTGGCTGAGGTCGGGGGGGAGGTATAGATGAGTATAGTTGAGTTGTGTGTATAGATTAGTGATGGTTACAGATGAGATTAGTTGTGGGTATAGATTAGATGGTATAGATTAATTGTGGGTATAGATGTGTTGTGTGTATAGATGAGCTGTGTGCATAGATCAGTTGTGGGTATAGATGAGCTGGTATAGACAAGTTGTGTGTATAGATTAGTTGTGGTTACAGATAAGATTAGTTGTGGGTATAGATAAATTGTGTGTATAGATTAGCTGTGTGTATAGATCAGCTGTGTGTATAGATGAGTTGTGTATATAGAGGAGCTGTGGGTATAAATGAGCTGGTATAGATGAGTTGTGCATATACAGTACATTAGTCGTGGTTACAGATGAGATTAGTTGTGGGTATAGATTAGCTGGTATAGATTAGTTGTGTGTATAAATGAGCTGGTATAGATGAGTTGTGCATATACAGTAGATTAGTCTTGGTTACGGATGAGATTAGTTGTGGGTATAGATTAGCTGGTATAGATCAGCTGTGTGTATAGATCAGCTGTTTGTATAGATAAGTTGTGTGTATAGATGAGCTGTGGGTATAAATGAGCTGGTATAGATACAGTACCAGTCCAAGGTTTGGACACACCTACTCATAGAAGGTTTTTTTTCCGTTATTTTTACTGTTTTCCACATTTTGGAATAGTAAAGACATCAAAACTATGAGATAACACAAATTAAATTATGCAAAGACCAAAAAAGTGTTAAACAAATAAAAAAAGTCGTATATTTTAGATTCTTCAAAGTAGCCACCCTTTTTCCTTGATAACGGCCTTGCACATTCTTGCCATTTCTCTCAAACAACTTCTGTGGTAAACAGGTATTCCACAGGTAAACAGGTGATGCCATCATGACTCTATATAAAAGGATATCAAAAGACTCCTGATATCTTATTTCCAGGGACTCTTAGAAGCGATACTATAACCTCTGCATTTGAATGGATCTCTATGGGAATTGGGGGGGTGGGACTAGATTTAGCTTTAAATTACACTGGAACAGTGTGGAACACATGGTTGGCTAAATGGCTCTAAGTCATCAAGGGTCTGACGTATCAAACAAGCCTTAAACCATCACTCTGCTGCCAGAAATACAGTAGATATGGATGGATAACTTGAAGGGTTACAGATGAGATTAGTTGTGGGTATAGATTAGCTGGTATAGATTAGTTGTGGGTATAGATGGGTTGTGGGTATAGATGAGTTGTGTGTATAGATGAGCTTTGGGTATAGATGAGCAGTGGGTAATGGGTATAGATGAGTTGTGTGTATAGATAGGTCGTGGGTGTATATGGGCAGTGGGTATAGATGAGCTGTATGTATAGATGAGCTGTGGGTATAGATGAGCAGGGAGGATTGAGGGTCCGGGTGGGCAAAGCTCGCTCCTGGCCCAGCTGGACTTAATGGCAATGTAATGACGGCTGTCTGGAGGGGAAACACAAGGCTGCGAACAGGCCGCCCCGTTTCTGAGCGCACTTTTGCGCAACGTCATTAAACTGCTGACAGAGAGAGACCGGGAAACCGCTGCCTGTTTCCCACAGTTCAACACTGTCAGTGAAGAGCAGAGGGCCGAGACAAGGACCAGGAACCAGGATGTGCTGAGGCTCCATGGGGGGGGGGGGTTTGGGGGGGTGTGAAATGACACGCCCTGTCACAGCAGGGCTCTTACGCACTTCCCATTGCCCATGCAGCACAAAATGGAGTCTGAAATGTTAATGAAAAGTGTTCTCTTTGCTGCACGCCATCAGCAGACATCTCATTTACCCCCACCCCCTAATAAATTTTGCATGCGGCCTAAAACTCTATTTAGATTTGCCGTGGAAGATGAGAGCATTCACACCATTTCTACTTATACCCTCCCCCACCCTCCTCACCTCAACCCCCCCCCGCCCCCCCCATTTCCCATAACATTAGCATTATAAAGAGCAGAAAAAGTAATAAAGTCTACTCAGAGCAAAGACAAACTGACAAGCTATTTGAGCAGTTAGCCGGAAATGGATAGAATAATTAATTCAAAAGCAGTGCAGCAAAGAGGGTAGTCTTAATCACGACGACTGCTGTCCCCCCCCCCCCCCCCCCCCCCCCCCCGAAAAAAAAACTCCACCACCACCAGCTCTAACACCAGCTCTAACCCCCCCCCCCCCCCCCCCCCCTCTCTCTCTCTCTCTCTCACACACACACACACACACACACACACACACACACACTACTGAGCAAAACACTAATAACAGCTCTGAATCATTCATGAAACGCCAATAATCCTTCCCCCAAGGGGCCCAGCTATGATGTAAACATACCCTGAAAAGGCCAGGACAGTGTGTTATGACAAATGGCAGAATATGCACCACGCAAAAAAATAACTCACCTGCAAACCCCGGGATAGCGCTCAGGGTAACCTATACGGTGTCATAATTTCCATAACAATACAGCACATCTTCCACCTGATATTATTACCATTTTCCCCCCCCAGTTGATATGAAAGGCCCGGGAACATTCAAAGGATATGCACACGTTTCAAAAAGCAGACGTTTGATTTCACAGAGGCGACTGGGTGATGTGCGTTTGCCACATTTACATTTAACGCACTGCAATCCCCCTCGAGACAAACAGTCAGACAATTTAACAGCAACATCACAACCCCGGAAGTTTCCCTGGACATCGCTCTCAACCGAAGGATTTTGCACTAGACGTAACATATTTGTCAGTCTAATTTATCATTCCCTTGGAAGGACTGTTTATTAGCGAAGAAGATAAGCTCAGACAGCGTTTCATTATTCGCCTGAAACATGGTCATTTATCTGCGAAAACAAAGGCCAGTATATCATTTTAATGATTTGTCAAGGAAGACACGGCAGGCGCAATTATTCTAGGTACTTTGTTTCGGAAGTGAAAGGTAGAAAAATATGGTCCTGGCCAAATGAGGTATAAATGTTCCGGTAAACCGACGGAGCCCTGTAAAATGGGCTTGACTGATAAATTGAAGTCTTCTTTCTTTTGTTTCGACGGGGTGGGCGAGCGCCTGATATAGGCAAAATGTAAAAGTTTGCCGTCTTTAGAATCTAATATTGGGATGTAATTATTAAGCACGTCCGACTGGAAATACACAGTAGGCTATAGCCGTCTTTGTAAAAATAAATCAACGTAACAGCAAGATATTTCGTCTAGGCACTCGCGAGGTTCAGAGTTTCAGTTCTGTTCCAGTAAATCGTTTATTGGGTTCCGCAATTCCACAAAAAATATTAACCGTGCTCACATTTAAGATTTCTTTGGGCACACAATTCAGTTCACGGTATGTAACCTACAGCTAAATACCCTGTATCCATGTTACCTTTCCCCTATTATGGTGTAATTACACCTTTAAAATGTGTTTCTTTATCGCGATCCAACAGACTGCTACTGTAGTCTACCAGCTGCTACCTGTCAGTGCGACAGCAATTTTCCCGTCAGATGAGCTTTCTACATGATAAAAGCTTGGGAAAAGCGCCCTTTAGATGAAAGCGTGCTCTCTTCCCTAATTGCAGTGCGAAACGCATCTTCAGCAAACAGGATGGCATTATGAGGTTATTCTCTCTCGCAAATAACCACTTAAACACACGGGTCTGTGCAAGCGCGTGCATGGTTCGCAGCAATACGGTGATATAGGGTGTTCATTATTTACTTCAGGCTCGGTCTGTTGTGAAGTAGATTCATTTAAGGTCCTCGGGCAACACACACGCATCAATTGTCACTAGCTTTGCTCAACGCCCACACTATGATGCATTTATAGAATAATGTATAGGCTACAATTGTTTGGTTTGAAATTGGTTGTCTATTCGGTATAATAATTGAGCATTCACAACAAAAAAAATGCATACTATTCATAATATAACTAATATATAGCAATAACAATTTCGCAGCAGCCCCTTCCATTCACAATGATAGCCAAAAGTAATGCAATTATGATACATAGCTACAATATGTGTGGTTGCAGCAAACACAGGCGTCTCAATAGGCTATATTGCATAAAATTGTAATTTCCATGTAAGCAAGACAATTGCATTAGAACAGTTTAAAATTGACATCCACGATGCTACAGCGTGTACATCGAATTAGTTGTTATCCGATTGCCATTGCATTCTGCCACATATGAGTAGCCCACATTATATTGTAGCCTATATATGTAGCCTAGCTATGCCACACATTTTGATTTGGTAAAACAAATTAGAAAACACACAACCTAAATGCCATGGCAACATTAATCAACAAACGTACACACGTTAGTTATTATTTCGTAGAACGAAATCCTATTTCACATTTCAGACTTCCAGAAGACTGACTCCCTTACCTGGATGACGAACGTTTGCGGAGCGCGCGGGCGCTGTCTGATCCCCAAAGGTACCGCTCCTACCTCAGAGCTACGTTCCGTTTTTGACCTTCAAATCGGATAGGCAGCTGCGGGTATCGGTTTGAAAATAATATGCAAGTCTCTAAATAATAATCCCATGGATGTCCACCCGCTCTTTGTTTGCTACGTATAGCTGTGGAGAGTTTACAGAGAGCGTGAAGGCAGAGCCGTGCCTTTGTGAGCCGACTGTAGGCTCCAGTCCAGCCTTCGAGCTGTGTTAAGAGAAGGCTCCACAGAACAAACTGTAATTTACCGAGACACGTTTCAGTAGTCTCCGCTCTACCGTAAAGCGCTGAAGAGCAGCACTGTTTACATTTATTCATTACTTCACTTTTTATTCATTCTTTTCCCCCCGATATTTCATTCATATTAAACCCATCAGGTACCCCAATATATTTTATTTGGGCTATCAAAACTGTTAAAGATCTAATAAGATACAACAGTAATAAACCATGTAGCCTATTATCTGCCGCCCCCCCAATAAAAAAATAAAACAATTATTTAAATTAATACATTATGCTAAATGTGCACATGGCGTCACAGCCCATGGCAGTTACTGATTTGCCTATCATGCATTCGGTAACTAAACACCACTAAACAGTAACACCACTAAATCAACTACGTGGTGTTGTATGCAACACTTTTCTAGGGTAGGCTAATTACCCAACACCTAGACATGATAACTTGCAAAAAGTCCTTATGCATATTGAAAAATTACAAACTGCAAGGAAAATGTAAGAGTGAATAATATGACTCATTAGATTTTTTTTTAACTTAAATGTGAAAGTATAATTCAAGAGACTTTCATTGTTGCGTTTATATATTCAAGCCTCTTGAATTCTGATGTCGAAGGTTTACGGTAAGGCTCTGTTTAGAAAACCAAGCCATTGGACTCCTCCCTCCCCGTGTAATCTCCGGCAGGAAGGTTTGCGATAAAGACCTGCAGCTATTCGCATAATCCCTTTAAACGCACTCTGTGAGGCTCCAGTCTGTTAAAAACAGCGCGAGCAGGCTTGTCGCCTCATGTCCAATGGGCACGAGCCCAACGGCCGCCCGCAGCGGGAGCACAGGAGCGGCTACCGCAGTTCTGCTAACCTGCTAATTCAAACAGCCGCCAGCCTACCAAACTCCAGATTTAAAAAAAGAAACAACTGTAACGAATACATTAGTAGGGCTAAACAGGAGGTAATTACAGATAAAGCATTTCACTCTCCATGAAAATTAGGCCCGCGTTCTGGCCTGCGATGGAAAAAGTGTGTTCGCTTCTTGGCTAAAGCGGTAACACACTCTGTTCATCAATCACACTCTGCAGTGAAATCACACATGGGGATACAGGGGTGTGACCCCAGCCCTGCACACCATGCTAGGGGTCATTGTCTTTCTTTCTGTAGGCTACAGAGTGGGATAAGAAAAGCTACTTAGAATTGTGATGAGGTCACCTTGGGCATTGTATAGTCCCTCTACAGTAACACACCACAGGAAATGATATTTCATCAGCTGAGTGGCTCAAAGGTGCTTGTAAACGCTGATTGGCGGGTCACAACAAGGTCCCACCTGCTCTAGGGCACAGTGCCTCTCATCAGTCACAGTGGAGGGCAAGCAGTTTCTCCTCGGAACAAGGTTAAAATATCAGAAAAGTGAAAAATTACGAAAACTGTGATGGAGAACACAGACTCGGGGGTACGTAGAAGGACATGCCCCATTACTCCCACCTAGCTTTGTCGGTTACAACAATGTCACCCCTCCAAAGAGCAGGCAAACACAAATTCTGGAGTAGTATCCAACATTAAGTAGAATACCATTTTACCCTTGGACCTGGTTTTTACTATTTCTCCCAGATAAGAGAGATGAGCGTATGTGCCATTATCATCTGTTTCTTCATAGTCGAGCATACCAAACCCCCTTTGTGGTCTACATTTCCCATTATTTTTATGCGCAGATAGCAAACAACAATGGCGTCCTTTGTGGAAGAAGATTACGGTATGCAGAAGGTATGCTTGTAGGTGAAGTGTCAGGTCTGCACAGACACAGAAAATGACAGTTGCACTGACTAGGCGGACGTCCGCTCAGGGTCCGTTTTGGGACCGATATGACGTCACTTAGGTCCACGCGGACCCTGCGGATGTCCGTACGCATACTTTTTTCGGCGACTATGAATTGGCAACAAACGTGTGTATGCTCATTTATGTTTATTTAGTGACACTCCACGCCAGTGAGGGCGTAGTTTCCGATTCTGCCGTTGTGGTAACCACGGGAGACACGGAAGTGACACGCTGCAGTGGCCGAAGTCAATGCAGTGTTTTATTTTCTCCACAAATGCGTAATTTTACATCATTTAGTTTGTATGAGCTAGCCGAAGTACGTTACCTCAGTAATACTACTCCCCCTCTTAAGGCAGGGTAAGGCCTGGCATCTATAAGCAGGCCTCCATAAGCAATGGTATAGCCCATTATGCACCATCTCAATGTACTCAACCACAGGATTAGCACTGGCTCCATTCGGCAAGGGACAGGATTGGGGTTGGGTTCACTGGTCATGGGTTAGTTCACAGGAAAAGGCTCAGTGTAAATTCAACTCTTGTTTTGGCATTCTGTGCACCTTCAGAAAGTATGAAGAATAACCAAAACATTGCCTTTTTTTCTAATAAGTGTATTTTTGTAGCTAATAAGAATGCATGACCTTATCACACATTATTTTATTTGGTTCCGCTGATAGACTGTGCCACATTACTATGGGTGTCTGTTTCCTTCCTTTATTTGACACAGGAAGTTTCACTGAATTATTATGCTACTGTAATAGCAATAGCTATATATTTGTAATTCAGCAGTACTTGAACAATCAAATACAACAATATTCAAGAATCCCCATTGCTATAGATCTAATACTGAGAGTTATTTTGCCCCTATAGTCTAGCACAACAAAAACAAAGGCTATTTGGTTGCCATGGCAATGGTGTGCCTGTTGACTTGACTCAAGAATTCCACACATGGCAGCAAAGTTCGTTTTTGAATCAAAAGGTTGAAAGTGATTTCATAAACCCATTATGTGGCACAATTATTTGGATAGAGTGCCATAACTTCACTATCCCGGCTAAAACGCTTGGTCCTTGGAACATTCTTGCAACGTTAGGTAGGTTGGGTTAGGATAAACGTTTGAAGCGCGTACATTTGTGCAATGTATCCTCCATGATGGCGTTTCATAACTAAATGATAACCATCAGAGGATGTTTCCTGTACGTTTGTATACAACATGCCTGGGACTTACCGTGACTGTGACAGAACATGTTTGTAACAGTAAATATGTTGTGAAATACTTTGTAGTTTTGGTAGCATTCTCATCGTAACATTATCTCACAGCTAAATGACAGTGTAATCACAATGCTCCACAGTGTTCCTGAAACATTTTGTGTCAGCCCGGATGGTGTTTGTGCACGTTTGATTTATTACGGGGACCCGCCCAGGAATTTATAGCTTTAAAGCTGTAGGAGTTATAAGAGTTTGCTTTGGTAGGACACCGTAACCGCATGTAATCATTACCGATAACAGCCGATAACAGTAGATCTGAATTACATTATTTGCAGACTTATGAAATATATAAAGCGAGAGAGATGCTGCAATGGCTGTCAGAATTCATACAGGAACTGGAAATGTGTCAAAGAAACCAGAAAAGCACAAAATGCCTGACACAGCTCGGTACGCTCAGACTAAAAGCCTCTTCTCTCCACACATTTTCTGCAGTCTCACATAACCCTGTTTTACTCTACAATACTGCTGCACGCCAACAGATTGTTTACATGTCACAATTTATTTCTCAGTGTGGGAGAATGGCATTCTGACAGCCTGACATTACCGGGTTCCAAATCAAAAATAGCTAACGTTAGGTTTCCTTTATTCTAATAAGATACAGTTTTACCATACTTTGCAAAGTGAGAACTGAAACAGGATTTTTTTTTTTGTTTTTTTAAATGTCCCGGCATCTATAGATTAGATCTCAGGGGAAATTGTGATTGTTGAATTTTCATCTCCTGCCTCCCATTTCTCTCTCTCTCTCTCTCTCTCTCTCTCTCTCTCTCTCTCTCTCTCTCTCTCTCTCTCTCGCTCTCTCTCTCTCTCTCTTTCTCTCTCTCTCTCTTTCTCTGTCTCTTTCTTCTTCCCTCCCTCTCCTGGGCATTCTGGAGAAGGTGATGCATGTCAGAACAGTGGGGTCACACCGCCCTGAATG
>CM056380.1:105147054-105190942 GCA_029718625.1 Synaphobranchus kaupii
GTTTAAACACTGATTTAACAATGAGAATCTCGCCGTGCATTTTGTCACGTCTCCCCCGTCTTGGTTTAAGGCAGGATCGCAGCTTTACCGTGTAGCCATGGTGATGCAAGCTCCACCCCCCCTACCGGGTTTTAAAAAAAAATTTAAATCAAAATGTATGTGTGACTTTCCTTCCGTGAGACTGAAGATGCTACGGCGATGGCACCGCGCAAGGCTGCGTTTTTCGATTCCAGAGACGGTACGGCACACGCGGCCACACCACCCATAAAATAAATAGCGCACAAAGGGAAGATAGATAGATAGATATGAATACATAAGGCTCAGACAGGCACACGCAACATGCCGCCTTCTTTGAAGACTTGTCGATTTGATCTCCCATCTGTGAAATTATTATTTTTTTCTTTTCCATAGGAAATGTGTTTTTTTTTTCTGAGCTGTCTTGCTGTCTTGGGTTTTTTCTTTTGGTTTGTGATTGAACATAAAGAAGTTTGGTTTTATCCATCCATCCATCCATTATCTAACACGCTTATTCCTCCTCAGGGTCATGCGGGGGGGGGGGGGGCTGGAGACTATGCCAGCATGTATTGGGCGTGAGGCAGGAATACACCCTGTACAGGTCGCCAATCCATCGCAGGGCACACAGACACTCATACCTATGGGCAATTTAGAGTCTCTAATTAGCCTAACCTGCATGTCTTTGGACTGTGGGAGCAAACCGGAGTACCCAGAGGAAACCCACACGGACATGGGGAGAACACGCATCCTCCACACAGAAAGGCCCTCAAACTTGGTACCTTCTTGCTGTGAGGCGACAGTGCTAGCCACTGCACCACCATGCCTCCCCAAGTTTGGTTTTAGACAAATAAAATGAAATAATTGCTAGATCCTCTCACTGTGAAAGAAAATAAAAAGCAGAAATATAGCTTAATGTAAGCTCTGCTGTCATCATACCAAAAATGTATGTTCCTGGAGTTTAGAGAGTTGAACCGGGGTACTATAGTCAGATGAGCTGATAACATAGATTTTTGGCAATAAATACCAAAGGTGGGTTTGGCGTAATTAGAGGCATAGTTATGCAAAAAAGAGCGTTATCTCTACTGCAAAATATGATGGTGGATCTGGGCTGTTTTTCCTCCAAAGGCCCTGGGAACCTTGTCAAGATACAAGGCATTATGGACTCCATCAGATACTAGGAGATTTTGGACCGAAATCTGGCTGCCTCTGCCAAAAGACTAATAGTGGGTCATGGTTGGACCTTCCAGCGGGACAATGATCCAAAGCATACCTAAAAACTCCACACAAAAATGGTTAACTAACCACAGAGTCAAGGTTTTGCAATGGTCATCCCAGTCCCCTGACGTGAACCCCACTGAAGACCTGTGGGCTGAGCTAAAGAGGAGAGTTCACAAGCAAGGACTCTGAAGGATCTGGAGAGAGTCTGTATGGAGGAATGGTCTCAAATCCCTTGCTATGTGTTCTCTAACCACATCAAACATTACAGGGGAAGACTCTGTGTTGTTATCTTGGCAAAGGGAGGGTGCACAAAGTACTAAATACAGGGATGCCAATAATTGTCTTCAATCTTCAAAACAATGAAAAGAAAATGATAAAGATTATTTTGCCTTAAAGATTTGTTTTTCCTCCAATCAATGGTATCATAATTAAACTATATAATTTTCTAATTTTTCTGAGCATAGACAACATTTGATAAACAATAAACTTAATTTAATCCTGCACTTTTTGCTCGTATTATTTGAGGTTGCCAATAATCTTGGTGGGCACTGTAAGTACCATGTAATTGCCGAGCAGGTACACCTCATCACACAGCACTTGCATAATGGATAGCCTTCAACACCTCATGTGATTACACCTGTGTGGGCTGATGTAATTTTCATCTCCCAGCCTTGAACTAGGGGCTGTCACTTGGGCAGGCAGTGAACGTTGATGGAGCAGTGATGTCAACCTTGGATAGGTTCCATTCAGCAGCAAAGGGTGGAGGTGGGGCTAGGTGACCTACACTCCCCTCCTCCCACACATATGGTGCATAGTGCTTCACACAGGTGTTTTTTTATCTTTAGTCTTCTTTAATCTTTGTTGCACCTGGACGTATTTGACAGTTGGATTAGCGGCTACTCATTTTCTTGAGGTGTACGATGTATGTGGCAACAGATAATAGTGGTTAATAAAGCGATATGTACAGTGCCCTCCACTATTATTGCCACCCCTGATAAAGATGAGTAAAAAGGGTTATAAAAATTTCACCGTTTAGTGAATTAGCTTAATGTCACACTGAAAAAATGAGAAAATTGCAACCTTTAATTGAAGTAAATTTATTATGAGAAAACAAAATCCCTCATCAAGAAATAATATTTTTTAACAAAATCACATGTGCCACAATTATTGGCACCCCTGCATTTATGTATAGAATAAAGTAATAATTTTTTATATTTGGTAGCATATCCTTTGCATGCCATGACTTCCTGATGTCTGTGACCTAACAACATCAAAATACTCTTGATATCTTATTTTCTGGTACTCTTACAAGCGATACTATAACATCTCTGCATTTGAATGGATCTCTATGGGAATTGGGGGGTGGGACTAGATTTAGCTGTAAATTACACTGGAACAGTATAAAACACATGGTTGGCTAAATGGCTCTAAGTCATCAAGGGTCTGACGTATCAACAAGCCTTAAACCATCATTCTTCTGCCACAAATACAGTAGATATGGATGGATAACTTGAAGGGTTTCTTCTCCTGACTTATTTTTCCATAGAGTTCAATAGGAAAATTTGTCAGGAGAAACAACCCTTCAAGTGATCCATCCATATCTACTGCATATCTGGCAGCAGAGCGATGGTTTGAGGCTCGTTTGATACCTCAGACCCTTGATGACTTACAGCCATTTTACCAACCACGTATTCCATACTGTTCCAGCATAATTTACAGCTAAGTCTAGTCCACAGATTTTGTCTCCCAATTGACTCCTTTTATCCCTAAATATAAAAAATCTGTGATGTTATCATGTTAGAGCCTGAGGTAAGTGGAAGTTGGTTAAGTTTAAAAGCTATGGGAAAGTGCCACCAGAATAAAAATCTCAGATAAAAACTAAAAAAGGTTGTATATTTTCTTACATTTTATACAGCTTCCCCACACATTGTTTACGAAGGTACAGGACTTTTGAAAATATCACATTATGTTTATTGTGTTTACTATTTAATCCCCAGAAACTGTGGTGTCAAGATGGAAAAAAATATGTTAGCTGGTTTTTAAGACACATCAAACATTGTATCGGGTCAAATTGACCCGGAACATAATATGAGGGTTAAAATGTACTGAAATATTCTGAATAATACAAACCGGTGCTCTGTTATGCTGTGGGGGGCATTTTCCTGGCATGCTTTGGCTTCACTTATAGGGAAGAGGCACTGCAAATCAATACAAAGTTATTCTGAGTGATCACCTTCATCATATGATGAAACATTTCTATCCTGATGGGAGTAATCTCTTCGAGGATGACAATGCCCCCATCCACAGGGCACGAGAGGTCACTGAACGGTTTGAGGAGTATGAAGATGATGTGAATCATATGCTATGGCCTTCGCAGTCGCCAGATCTCAACCCAATTGAACACCTGTGGGTGATTTTGGACCCACGTGTTAGACAGCTCTCTCCACCACCATCATCAAAACACCAAACGGGGGAATATCTTTTGGAAGAATGGTGTTCTATCCCTCCAGTAGAGTTCCAGAGACTAGAATCTATGCTAGACTAGAGGTAGAGTCTATGCCAAGGCGCATTGAAGCTGTTCTGGTGGCTCATGGTGTCCCAATACCTTACTAAGACATTTTATGTTGGGTGTTCCTTTAATTTGTCAGCAGTCTGTGTGTGTGTATATATACATATATATACATATATGGGTATGCTCTATTACAGTCTATATATCCAGAGCTGTTTAAAATGAAAGAGAACATAAGTACATCCACCTGAGTTATGTGAGCAACAGTTCCAGAGACCTGGCTACCGACATCCCCATACCAGTGAGTAAAGACCCAAAGCAGTAATGTAGGGTAGAACCATAATAAATACAGCTAACGTCCGTCTAATTAACAATCCATTACAAAGGTAGTGTAATTATGAAAATACGCTGACGCTCCAACTATGTTTTCCAATGCTAGTCAAAATATTGGCATTTTTGCTTAATAATAAATGATTTCGGTTATATTGATTACACTGTATATTAGTTATACTGTATATTGTTGTTGCAGGAGCGCTGTATACCCCACCCTACCCTACTTGAATAATGTATGAGGCAGCAGACAACAACATGTGGCAAACTGAACATTTTTTACTGGCGGTGTGCAGGGCCATTCAACTGGGGGCCCCGGGGCCAAGTATGGGTTGCCGTTAATACACTCTTGGCCCTTTGATCAATGGTCAATTTTTTATTTTGTTTTCGACGTGTCAAAACTTGTGCCCGGGCCTGCATCTGAATGGCGTCAGCATGCTTCCCCGTCGCGATTGCTGTGTATAGAAGGCGTCTGCTTTGTTTACACACACATATACAATGCATCTTAGTCACACATTGTTCAATAAACAGTATGTTGGAAATGTCTGGCCTGTATCCAGCATTATTTCAAAAAACAATTTGCCTCCAGGAAGAAAAAGCTGAAAAGCCCAGCAACACGGTGTGACTCTTTAGTATCGTGGTGGTGCACCTCTTTACCTCTTCACTGTTCTGCTGGAAAAAATGAGGGGTTCAGCTATTTTATTTATGGAGCGTACAACCTGTTAGAAGTAAAACTGCAGGCACAACTCACTCAACCATGGATGAGGTTTTCTGCCAGAGTAAATAAGGACAGTAGTGATGCAATGGGTCTGTGGGAGTGACTTGCACAGGTGAATAATTAACTGTTTCCAGAGGTGCGTGTGGCAGATGGTGAGGTCCCCTCCCCCAGCGCAGAGAGAGAGGAACACGGCACGCACACTAGGAAAGAGCAGCACACACACGCACACACACACACACACACTCACAGAGAGAGAGGAACACGGCACGCACACTAGGAAAGAGCAGCACACGCACACACATACACACACTCACGCACACACGCACACGCACACACACACACAGAGAGAGAGGAACACGGCACGCACACTAGGAAAGAGCAGCACACACACACACATACACACACTCACACACACACACACACACACAGAGAGAGAGGAACACGGCACGCACGCTAGGAAAGAGCAGCACACGCACACACATACAGACACTCACACACACACACTCACACACACACGCATACATGAGCAGAACACACAGTGCTGCCGAGACGTAAACACACACGCACACACACACACTGAAACACAGCCCTGCTGAGATGTGAGCACACACACACACACACACACACACGCATACATGAGCTGAACACACAGTGCTGCCGAGACGTAAACACACACGCACACACACACGCGCACACACACGCGCACACACACGCGCACACACACACACACACACACACACACACTGAAACACAGCCCTGCTGAGATGTGAGCACACACACATAAGGACTCTCCCCCACATACATGCACAAAGCTATGCAGAATCTGTACAGCATTACTCTTTCTCTCTCCCTCACACACACACACACACACACACACACACACACACACACACACACACACACACACACACACACACCCACTGGGACCCTGAGGCATGCCTCAGGCAAATGCACATCGGTAAAAAGGAGGTAGATAATGCCAGGCTTTACTCCTGCAGCTTACCTGTGTCCCACAGGCAAACTCAGAAGACTGGGAGAAACTGTGTCATCACTAAACACAGTACTGACACAGTCATCACTAAACACAGTACTGACAGTCATCACTAAACACAGTACTGACACAGTCATCACTAAACACAGTACTGACACAGTCATCACTAAACACAGTACTGACACAGTCATCACTAAACGCAGTACTGACACAGTCATTACTAAACGCAGTACTGACAGTCATCACTAAACACAGTACTGACAGTCATCACTAAACACAGTATTGACACAGTCATCACTAAACGCAGTACTGACACAGTCATTACTAAACACAGTACTGACACAGTCATCACTAAACACAGTACTGACACAGTCATCACTAAACGCAGTACTGACACAGTCATTACTAAACGCAGTACTGACAGTCATCACTAAACACAGTACTGACACAGTCATCACTAAACGCAGTACTGACACAGTCATTACTAAACGCAGTACTGACAGTCATCACTCAACACAGTACTGACAGTCATTACTAAACACTGATATGCAGTCATCACTCAACACAATACTGACAGTCATTACTAAATACTGATATGCAGTCATCACGCAACACACGGTCATCACTCAACACTACTGACACAGTCCTCACTAAACACAGTACTGACACAGTCATCACTAAACACAGTACTGACAGTCATTACAAAACACAGTACTAAAACAGTCATCACTAAATGCAGTACTGACACAGTCATTACTAAATGCAGTACTGACACAGTCATCACTAAACACAGTACTGACAGTCATTACAAAACACAGTACTAAAACAGTCATCACTAAACGAAGTACTGACACAGTCATCACTAAACACAGTACTGACAGTCATTACAAAACACAGTACTAAAACAGTCATCACTAAACACAGTACTGACACAGTCATTACTAAACACAGAAACTCATTGAAACAGTGAGTCACTGAATGCAAAGACAGTCATCATAAAGATCTGAGTCATCACTGAACATTGACAGAGATCACAGTCATAATAGAACACTGATAGAGATCACAGTCATAATGGTACACTGATAGAGATCACAGTCATAATGGAACACTGAGGAGATCATAGTCATAATGGAACACTGAGGAGATCACAGTCATAATGGAACACTGAGGAGATCACAGTCATCATGGAACACTGATAGAGATCGCAGTCATAATGGTACACTGACAGAGATCACAGTCATAATGAAAGATGGGGGACTAAATTGTCTGAGAGACAGTCACACTCATAAAAGAGTCAAAAAGGGGATAAATGTACTGAGAGTAAAATATACACTAACAGAGTTTTAAATAAAATATAAAAATAATGAACCTTCATCATTCATCTTAACGAGAGGTGAGACGTGCAGTAAATTTTTCTGTGTTAATTTACAACAAGTTTGAGTCCAAGTGGTATCAGTTGCACTCAGTCAGAGTAAAATGTCAGAGTTTATTGAACACTGAACATTTTTCTGTGCACTAACCATGTGACACAGTCATTACTGAACAGTGAAAGGCAGTCGGCCCACACAAACACTCACACCTTTACCACAGGACAGTGAGAGAGATGCGATAATTATTGAGAAGGGGGGGTAGCTTGTGTGTTATCACAGGAATAAGAGGCATGCAGAGTGTGAGTCATAGCATTTACAGACATCATTACCTTTGCATCAAAAAATCAATCAGCTTATCCCTGCTTTGGAATTAAGTGCAGTGTATCCAGTTGTGTGTGTGTGTGTGTGTGTGTTTGGGACAGAGAGGAAGAGATTGAGTGTGCTTATGAGAGTGTGCATGTGAGAGAGAGAGTTTGTGTGTATGCGTGTGTCGCAGTAAGCACTGAATGATCACCTCATTAGCTGGGTGAGTGTGTCCCAGCTCTGCATCACAAACACGGGCTCATTAACGGAGCGTCAGCCCTGAGTGAGGAAATGCTCTCTCCTCCACAAACTCAAACGCACCCGGCCCATCCTGGGGTCTGAGCTCCAACACACAGAGCAGTCACCTCCTGCTCACCAACACACTGAGACAGCAATCACCTCCTGCTCACCAACACACACAGAGCACTCACCTCCCGCTCACCAACACACACAGAGCACTCACCTCCTGCTCACCAACACACTGAGACAGCAGTCACTTCCCGCTCACCAACACACACAGAGCACTCACCTCCTGCTCACCAACACACACAGAGCACTCACCTCCTGCTCACCAACACACACAGAGCACTCACCCCCTGCTCACCAACACACTGAGACAGCAGTCAGCTCCCGCTCACCAACACACACAGAGCACTCACCTCTTGCTCACCAACACACACAGAGCACTCACCTCCTGCTCACCAACACACACAGAGCACTCACCTCCTGATCACCAACACACAGAGACAGCAGTCAGCTCCTGCTCACCAACACACAGAGACAGAAAGGGAGGGGGAAAAAAGAGGTGAAGAGATAAAACATCTCCCTGTCTTTGTGGTATGCCGAAGTGCCCTGCTGCCCTCTGCAGAGACCAGCGTTAGACTCCAGCACATCCTCCTTCTGTTTCAGGTTCATGGGAGAATAGCATTGAAACATGGTGTGCTGTGGAGCGCAGGGTGAATGCCAACCCCACAGACTGGTCATGGTACCCTTCAGACCCGGGGGCCTTGGTGTGGGTAGCATGTCCTTCTGGGGTCTCACTAGGGTCTGTACACCCCCTACTCTGCCCTCTCCTTCAATTTGCCTACCCCCAGCACCCAGTGACACCGGCCACACTGACCAGATTCAGATGGGGGGGGGGGTTTGTGTTGCTGATGAAATTGAATTGTTGACTAGAGGTGGGAGGGGTGAGGGTTGTTACGTGTGACTTTTTTTTGTTGTCATTTGATACTGTTTACTGATGGGTTTCAAACGACTTTTTCCTGAAACATGAGATGTTCTGGCTAATAACAGTAAACACTGTTGGTTGTGGGCCTGATGCCCTGGCATCACCATTGTCCCTTGCCTTAACCTGTATGTATTTACCTGTGTGAATCACCCTGGATAAGGGACTGTGATAAATAGACGCTGCTGGTTTGGGGGGGTCACGATACCAAAATCATCCACCTCACTGTTAGTTCAAGCACTGAGCATCCTTAACACGTAACTGTGACTACAAGCGCTTTGTCCACAGACTCAGTTTATTCTGCTTAGCTCAGGTCTCTACTAGGACTGCAATAGCATCTGACTGTAGATACCGGACCGGTTGCATATTCTCATAAACATTTGACGTTTTTTTGAAGATTTTTAAATTTTTTAAAATTAAAACATGGCACGTATTTCCCGTGAACTGGCAGTGTGAGTCCCTGTGGGTGAGCTAACAGGCTTCGTAGAGTAGAAGCAGCCAGGTGAGCTCTTGTGGTTTGCGTGTAAGGCAACCACATCCTGTTTATTAGTACGGTGCCAGAATGTTAGAGTGGCATTATCGCATCTGCGAGCGTCACGGCAACGTGATGACAGCGTTGTTCCCTGGGAATATCGTTAAAAAGAAATTCATCCCCGTGGAACAAAACAAAAAAGAGATTAAAAAAAACAGCTTTGCATACCAGCACATGGATCGGGTCGATATCGACAAAACAGCCCACGCATTGCCTTTGTAAATTCTTTTCACATATATAGTGTACGTTTTTCACCACGTAGCGATCCTGTGATCTCAGTTATCACAGCAATGCAAGTCACAGCCAGCGTACCTGTGGGGGATATTAGCCTTGTTGAATATCACTATCTGTTTGGTAATCTGATATCAGCAATAAAGGCATTTTCCTGATAATAAAAGCATCCATTATGCGCATGGTATGATTGATGAATGAGAGAAGAGAAATGGCCGGTCCAACAGCACTATGAATTAAAGGATTTTTGGCAGGCAAACAAACACAGGTTGCAGGCAGTGAATCTCTCCCTAATGAAATCAATAAAACACACTTGCTCTCTCCTGTGTATCGCACACATGCATACATATGCACACACACAAGCACACACACAAGCCCACACACACGGAATTATACAGAGTCTTGCACACAAATACAATTATACCAAGCCACACAGAGAGGTTTACAAGACGCTAACACACACATACACAATAATACCAATTGTTGCACATACATATAATTATACTAAGTTCCTGTATATACGTATAAACATGTAATTATACCACATGAGGCTGAGACATGTGGCTCAGTCGATATGACAGCCAATCTCAACCCAGGAACAAATGGAGCCAGGGTTCGAGCCCCCACCAGGGCAGGCATCCCCTCTCTCAATTATACGGAATCACACACAGCTAGACCCGAGCTAGCTAGACGCACGTGGGGTATACTACGAAGCACGATTACTGAGTTAGCTGGATAATCGCACTGAGTAAAACCCGGAACGGCTCTTTTTACTTCAGTCCATGTTCCAGATTTGGGAAGGGGTGGAGACTAGAGAGAGTGAAAGAAAGAGAGAGGCAGAGAGTGGGAGAGGGATGGAGAGAGGGAGAGAGTAAAATAGAGAGAGAGATAGAGAGTTAGCAGGGGGTGATAGAAGGTGGAAAAAACAGAACTGTTGAAAAGGCAGCTCCCAAACTGTCATATAACTCTAACCCACGGGTGGACAACTCTTTTATTCTGGGTTTTACTCAGTGCAGTTATCCAGCGAACTCATAACTGCGTCATAGTACACCCCCTAGGTCTTTCAATAACAAGTCTCAAACAGAAACGCACACAGTTACACACTGCTACACACTGCTGAACATACACACAGATATGCACACAGTGAAATCACGGTTCATTTTTGGACAGAGGTTTCTCCGCTGGCACTAATGATTTGCTGTGTCTCCCTGAGAGATTGTGTTGTTCGTGTGATGTTATGTTGTGTGGTGGGGCAGCAGCTTCCTGTCACTGGCCTGCGGAGAGATAAACTCTACTGTCCCCACTGCCCCGCTCCATCATTTCCACAAGTCTTTTACAGCACAGGAGAGGAATGTGTGTGCGTGTGTGTGTGTATGCGTGAGTATGTGTTTGCGTGCGTGCGTGTATGTGTGTGCGTGCATGTCTGTGTGTGTGCATGTACTGGTTTTTGTGTGTACATGTAGTTTGTGTGTGTGTGTGTGTGTGTGTGTGTGTGTGCGTGTCTGTGTGTATGTGTGTGTGTGTGCGTGCGTGCGTGTGCATGTAGTGTTTTTTGTGTGTACATGTAGTTTGTGTGTGTGTGTGTGTGTGTGTGTGTGTGTGTGAGCTTGTGTGTATGTCATACTTGCCAACCCTCCCGATATCCATTGCCGTCTCCCGGTGTCCTCCCGATTTCAGAATTCTCCTGATTTTCTCCCGTTTCTCCCATTCTCCTGAAATTTTTCAAAAGAAAGAAATACTCATGTAAATTTCAAACTTACTGGAAAGAAAAATGTCCTTTTCACACGGAGAGAAAGGACATGCGTTTTGTAAAATCTGCCGCGATGTTAATCGCCGCCAGCAAACCCCCCCTCCCCCTCCCCCTCCCCCCGACGCTCCTCCGCGTGAACAGCAGCAGACCCCCCCCCCCCTCTCTTAGCTTCTTTGGAAATTGTCCCGATTTCCTAGGTTGGCAAGTATGGTCTTTGTATGTGTGTGTGTGTGTGTGTGTGTGTGAGCTTGTGTGTGTAAGTGTGTGTGTGTGTGTGTGTGTGTGTGAGCTTGTGTGTGTGTGTGTGTGTGTGTGTGTGTGTGTGTGTGCGTGCGTGCGTGCGTGCGTGCGTGCGTGCGTGCGTGCGTGCGTGCGTGCGTGCGTGCGTGCGTGCGTGCGTGCGTGTGTGTGTGTGTGTGAGTGCGTTCAAAGTGGTATGGGTTGCATAGTATACGTACCTGAGCTTAGCTACTGAACTCTGGTCCTCCAGGGTCACTGTAGCCTTGGGCTTTCATTCCTGTTATTCCAGACAGCCAGCTAAGTGCCTGATCTAACAGCTTATAATTGCACTTGTGATTCAGAGCGACACAACAACCCAGTCCTGGTGTACAGAGAGGACAAAAGGGCTGGAGAGCAAAGAGCTGTGTCAATCAGTTAGGGGGCTATATCACACACACACACACACACACACACACACACACACACTGGACACACACACACACTGGACACACACACAGCGGTTATGGATCACATTGGCAGCGCTAAGGCTGGGTTACCTGACGCAGCTGTGAGAACAGCTGGATTACAGAGTCTGGGCCGTGTTTACAGCAGACTGGATGTGTTACAGCAATCTTCACAAATCAGCTTACATTTCACACTGCTGAATGGAGACGGCACTGTGTGTGAGAGAGGAAGGGGGGGGGGGTGAAGACTATAGAGAGTGAAAAAGAGAGGGAGAGAGGCAGAGAGAGAGAGAGAGAGAGGCAGAGAGTGGAAGATGGAGATAGGGAAAGAGTGGGAGAGGGATAGAGAGAGGGAGAGAGTGAAATAGAAAGAGGTAGTAGGGGTTGAAAGAAGGTGGAAAAAGCAGAACCGTTCAAAAGGCAGCTCCCAAACTGTCATATAACTCTAACCCACGGGTGGACAACTCCAGTTCTAGGAGGTGTTGGTATTTGTTCCAACCAATTATTCTGGGTTTAATTTTCGAAACAGCCTTGCATATCGTGGCTGGTTCACTCCTATTTACGTAACAAAAGATACAGGTGCATTCTTCACCCTGATGCTCATGGCTTTATCAAAAATATCAGATCAAATAAATAAATGATTGAGATAATTATACAGTATAATTAAAAACAAAAGCTGTCATAACTGTTTTTAACTAGGATTTGAATTATTGTGATTTCATGTTGTATTTATTGTATTAATGTAACTGTTATTTGCACTTGCCGTTTTGTTTTACTGTCCTGCTGGCCTTCTCCCCAGACCACCCTCACAAAAGAGGTTGTTAACCTCAAGGGTCTTGCCTGGGTAAATTAAGGTTAATGAAATAAACAATAAAATAAATGCCATCACAAAACAAATTGGCCCTCGTTGTTGCATCCCTGGCCTAAACTATATCCAACTGTGTACTCTTGTGGAACTAACACCACTGGTTTATTTACACCGTCTAACACTGATGTCTAGCCCTGGCTGGCTAGCAGGAAAGATTACTGTCAGTTACTGTGATCATTTACCCCAGCTTACTGAGCGCGGAGGAAATGGACGATTGTCCCGTTTTTTTTAAAGGCGGATACTTTTCAGCATCGTTATAAGGGAAAAATCCTTTCCCGATCCAGACAGAGAGTGTGGTTTCTTAAAGGCTAGGAAGCAATAACAGGGCCTTCCGTCCCCAAGGCCCCCCCTCAGCCTTGATGTTGATTGACAGGCATTGACATACGGAGGCCTGGTCACCACCAGTCAGTAAAAAACAAAAACAACGTTCTCTGTGGATGAATCAGCAGCCCCCCCACCCCCCCAAACACACACACACACACACACACACACACACCCCTCTCCCCCCAGGCACAGGGGAAGTTATTAATCCAAATTACAGCGAGTTCGGTCGGAGGAGCATGGGGGCTTCACAAAGGTTGATATTTCGACTCGCTAATAAGTCCCTGTGGGCCGGGCTGCCATTGTGAGTGACAAGACTGTGTGGCTCTGCCAGCAGGGCTCATTAGATGGAGTACTACCGCTCCCCCCCCCCCCCCCCCCGGAACGACTTCACCTGAGAGGAAGAGGTCTGCCGTCAGGCGGCCCAAAACACCCGCGTTTCGCCGCGACGTTAACAAGCGCTTGATGTTGTATCACCGTCCGGACAAAAAAGCAAGTAGATTAAAGAGGCGACCGAGGGCGCTGGCCGTCCTCCGTTCCGGCTCTTTCAGTCCCGTCCAGACTTTAGCCTCTGACCTGCGGACAGTGCTCCCCGTTACGCTGTGGATACCGGACCCAGAGCCGAATGAGGGGCTACCAGACAGGGGCGCAGTGCTTAGAACCGTCCTCAAGGGGGTGTCTCGTGGGTGTAGCCTGTAGAGCAGTGGTCCCCCCAACCCCGTTCCTGTAGGTTTTAATTTCAACCCGGTTTTGGCACACCTGATTCTACTAATTAGCAGCTCAATGAGTTCTCTAGCTGTTGAATGAGGCGTGCTTTGTTAGGATTGGAGTGAAAACCTACAGAACTGTAGATCGCCAGGAACAGGGTTGGGGACCACTGCTGTAGAGCACCATTCACATGCTCACTGCGGGCCATGAAGTCAGCGGTTCAAATCCGGCCGCGCGACCTTTGTCACGTTTCTCCCTCTCTCGCTCCCTTTCTTCCTGTCTCTCTACACTGTATACTGTCAAATTAAATGCTGATAACAAAAGCCCTAAAAAATACAAAAACATTTTAAAAGACCTGTTCTCAAAACACAATAGAACCATGACTCCCCAGTCCTGCTCCTACAGAGCCACTGGTTCTGTTGGTCTTTATTGTTACTCATATTTGATCACCTGAGGCCGCTAATTACACAGTTGACTCACCACACCTGGTTATTTGGGTCCATAGTTAGGCACATTCAAGGGCAGAAAAACATTACGTGAACGTCTTATAACAGATATGGGACTGTACCGGTCATCCCGTTTGCAGAATGGCGCAGGCGTGGTGGCTATCGTATGCGGCCATTATACTGTGGGCAATGACGTACTTTAACTCATTGCAATACCTTACCCCGCCACCAACCTAGCAGAGCCAACATTCCCGCCTCCGTAACACGCCCACAAAACGTGACCAACAGTGTTGCAAAACACAGCAAACCATTCATAGTGAACTTCTTGTTCCACAGAGGGAATGTTTGAAATACAGCAGTGTTCTTCTTATTGAATAAACCTCTGGCTGCTGGTTTTCAGGGGCAACAAAAACCCCTCAGACACTGTGGCTCTCCAGGACCAGGGTAGAGGAACCTGTACAATCAACATCAGTAATTATATAACATTATAGACTATCAATTATGTCCATTCCAAAACATAAGTACGCCATGATGTGGAACGGGCAAAAGACTAATCACTTATCCAAAATGGCTAACCAATAGATTCCTTTTCCAAGACTCTGATTGGCTGCAGTCATCACCAATCATTTTCCACATTTGCATTTTTGAAGTCTCACATGGAAATGGCAGCTGCTTCTTTTATATTCGACGAGGTCACAAACATTTGATGTTTGATGTTCCTTGTTGTGTTCCTTTGTGTTGCAGCCTGTCGAGCCGGGTTCGTAACAAACAACATTACATTACATTACATACGAGGACACAAACATTTGAGCAGTGTAGAAGTAGAGTGAAGAAACATAAGTAAGATGCAATTGCTCTGTGAATTTTAAAACTTCATTAATAAATCTGCTAATGAATAAAACGGCGTGTCGTCTTTCTTTGTTCCAATGAACCACGTTATTTCCCAAGGTGCTATTCCAACACCCCCCCCCCCCCCCAGATCATTATTGGATATAGGGTGTTTAACACTGTCAATGTTTCTGCCCAATCAGACATCATCAAATAGCAGTCCCCGCCCCAACCCCACTGGAACAAGAGTGATTCCATGCCATTTGGCGCTTGAAAAAAGGACCAATCAGAGCAATTACATCGTTTTTCATGTTGCCACAATACAGATAATTCTCTATGACATTAACACTGAGCAACTCGAACAAAAGGGATAATCAAGAATATGAGGGAGAGCTGGAAACACAATGGAGGGGGAATGACATAGAGAGACTGAAATAAGCTAGAGAGAGAGAGAGAGAGAGAGAGAGAGGGAGAGAGGGAGGGAGGGAGAGAGGGAGAGAGGGAGAGAGGAAGACAATGGCAACAATACATTAGTATAATCATTGAACTAGTGCTGAAAGTTTGGTGCAAGTGAAAGGATAGAGCAAAACCCACAGAGAAGTGTTGCATTATGGGTGCTGTTTTCCCAATTACCATCACAGTGAAATGGATTCTGGAAAACGCTGAACAAATTAACACATACCAGTCAATTACAGAGGAAGACGGGGTACAAAAAAAAGACACTTCAAAAGATGATACGTTTTTGTTTTCTTGGGGGGGGGTGGGGGGCGGTGATAGTGGTTTGTTTCAATGTTTTTCTTTTCTTTCTTCTGATGTAATCATTTTTAAAAGACAACAAAATTATTCCCCTGTGTAGCCCATTAAAGGTAATCCCAATGTTTCCCGGCGCTACTGACTAAGAACATAGCGAACCTCACACCAGAGCAGAAATCACACTGATGCCTGTGTCACAGTGTCACCCTTAGTCGCTGGGCCAGGATTTCACACTGTTTGGCAAACGCCTTGAATGACATTTGACCGTACTTTGGGTCACCCCTCTACCCCCTGCCCCCCCTCATCCCCGAGCCCGAGGCAAAAAAGAAATCTCCATGAGCGCTACAATAAAAAAATAAAAAAAACGAGGGAGTTTGTAAACTCATAGACACGTGGGATTTAGGGGGCATTAAGTATTAATCCTCAGGAAAAAAAAAAAAAAGCAGAAAAAACAAATCAGAGCGCAAGACGTCTTTTACCTCCTGGAGTCCTTTTTTCTTCTTCTCTCCTTTCGATTAGAGGGAGTTTTTTATCGAGAGTGAGGCTCTGAATATTTCATGAGGCATGAGGCGGACTCCTTCTCTGATCAGGATCTGGCTAAATGGAGGATGGAAGGAGGGAGGGAGGCGGGGCGGGGGCGGGGGCTTGGGCAGGGCATTTCAGGTTTCTGACTCCACCTGAAAGGCCTCGTTAAACGTCCTCCAGACCGAAAGCCGGCCGGTGACCCCTCGTTTCGCGATGGCCGTGGGTGTCCTCAACAGGAATCTCGGATTTGTGCAATTACAGGGCGAGCTCTTGGGTTGGTTGGCCCCAAGGTAGCAAGGCTCTGGATTTGTAAACATACTGCATTGTAGTTTCTCAGTCTAATAATCCTGGCAGGGTATGAATGAACACACATCCAAACAGAGACTGTATACTAATCCAAGAAACTGCACTATAGTTTCTCAGTCTAATAATCCTGGTAGGGTATGAATGAATGCACATCCAAACAGAGACTGTATACTAATCCAAGAAACTGCACTACAGTTTCTCAGTCTAATAATCCTGGTAGGGTATGAATGAATACACATCCAAACAGAGACTGTATACTAATCCAAGAAACTGCACTGTACCTGCTCAGAGTAGTAAAATCAAAGTATGCACTGAGGTGAGAGGATACTCAGTGCATCTTATCAATTCAAGAGTCTCTCACAAGAATCGAGAAACTTCTAGGCAGCTGTGAGTTATTATTTATTACTATCTATAATTCATTTGTTAGACATTCTTATCCAAAGCAGGGGACATGGTTCATACAATGAATATTTTAACTATAAATAAATTACATAAAAATACATGAAAAAAAACTGAAAATATACCGAACTGGGAAATTACATACAAGAGAAAACTCCACAGGGGGATAACCTGGTGTGTACAGTATATGACTCAATAGACTGCAATCGGAATGCAGGTTTTTTCTGTTCAAACCATGCAAAAAAAAAAAAAACACTGATTAGTGGGGAAAGTAGTGAAGAAAGCTAATGCCTTCACATAGTGTGTGTGTGTGTGTGTGTGTGTGTGTGTGTGCGTGTGTGTATGTGTGTGCATATGTGTGTGTATGTGTGTGTGCATATGTGTGTATGTGTGTGTGTGTGTGTGCATATGTGTGTGTGTATGTGTGTGTGTGTGTGTGTGTGTGTGTGTGTGAGGGGGGGTGTTTTTAAATAAAAAACACAATATACAAAAAACAACTACTACAGCAAAGTAAATCATATATAAATAATTTTTTTAAAAGGGAAGGAGAGACAGAGAGGGACAGAGAGTGAGAAAGAGCGAGGGAGAGGTAAAGGCTGAGAGAGGTAGAGAGAGTGAGAGAGTAAGAGAGAGGTAGAGAGAGGGAGGGAGTAAGAGAGAGGTAGAGAGAGGGAAGGAGAAGTGGAGAGAGAGGGAGAGAGAGGGAGAGTGAGAGAGGTAGAGAGAGAGAGAGAGAGAGAGAGAGAGAGAGAGAGAGCACCAGGGACATCGAGAGAGGTAAACAGAGTGAGAGAGATGTAGAGTAAGAGAGAGGTAGAAAGTAGCAGCAGAAAGAGGTAGAGAAATAGAGAGGTTGAGAGTGAGGGAGAGAGAGTGAATGAGAGGTGGAGAGTAAGAGAGAGGTAGAGAGAGTGAGAGAGTAAGAGAGAGGTAGAGAGAGGGAGGGAGAAGTGGAGAGAGAGGGACAGTGAGAGTAAGAGAGAGGTAGAGAGAGGGAGGGAGAAGTGGAGTAAGGGGAGAGTGAGGGAGAGTGAGAGAGTAAGAGAGTCTAATTTCACACAATTAGACCAAACCAAATTATGATGAAAGAAAAAGAAAACTAAGACAGTACACCTTGGCAGAATATTTGACTATGGTGACTGATAACAGATTGAGAAAAGCATTGACAATGTACAGACTCAGTGAGCACAGCCTGGCCATAGAAAGCGGCCGTCACAGACAGACCTGGCTGCCCAGGGAGGACAGGCTGTGCTCCCACTGCGATCAGGGGGCAGTGGAGCCAGAGCTGCATTTCCTAATGGAATGCACAAAATACCAGGAAATTAGAACACATTTCTTTTCAAAAATTGGAACAATGTTACCCAAATTCCCAACATATAATAATCTCGAAAAGCTCCCCTACATACTCGGGGAGAAAACCGAATGTGCGGCATTGGCTGCAAATTACGTGGCTTCCTCTCACAAAATGAGGGACAACCTCCTTTATCCGAATTGTTAATTGTTATTGTTACCGTCCTTATTAGTGGTTGTCGTTCAACAATATATCTAGATTGTCTGTAGATTTGGTTATTTATTATTTATATACATTATTATTCATTATTTTTTTTATTTTTTTTTATTCCAGTGTATTAGTCCTATGTCATGTGTCATTGTTAATTGTTTTATTGTTAATTGCTTTGGCAATATAGTTTTTGTATAATCATGCCAATAAAGCATTATTGAACTGAACTGAACTGAGTAAGAGAGAGGTGTAGAGAGAGCGAGCAGCAGAGAGAGAGAGAGAGTAAGAGAGAGGTGTAGAGAGAGGGAGCAGCAGAGAGAGAGAGAGTAAGAGAGAGGTGTAGAGAGAGGGAGCAGCAGAGAGAGAGAGGGTAAGAGAGAGGTGCAGAGAGAGGGAGCAGCAGAGAGAGAGAGAGTAAGAGAGAGGTGTAGAGAGAGGGAGCAGCAGAGAGAGAGAGAGTAAGAGAGAGGTGTAGAGAGAGCGAGCAGCAGAGAGAGAGAGAGTAAGAGAGAGGTGTAGAGAGAGGGAGCAGCAGAGAGAGAGAGTAAGAGAGAGGTGTAGAGAGAGGGAGCAGCAGAGAGAGATAGTACTATAGATAGTACTCCAGAGATACACAGAAAAATGAGCTCCTAATAGAAAATATTCCTTTTTGTTTTCTAGAGTAAAGTACAATGAAAAGAAAGGTATTATATTAAATGTGAAAAAGTATAGAACAAATTGGACAACTTTTGTGAAAATTTGGACCAACAGGAAATGTTTTAAAACTAAATATTTAAAAAGATTAGCTTTCAAGCTAACTAACTAGCTCAATAGACAGCCAAGCTGAAGAGACAGCCAAAGACAGGACAAACAAGAAGAAAGGACCATTGTCAGGACACACAAAATCCTGAAAGGAACCCATCCTGTGACAGGGAAGAAAATAAGAATTTAAGGGAGGTAGGCCTGTATTTTATCCCTAAATTAACCACTAGGTAATCTAGTTAGAAGCTAAACTAAACTAAACTAGCCTCAGCTCTGTATATTAGCTACAGCAACAGGCATCTTTGTCAAGTGCATTTTGACAGTTGGAACCCGACAGTTGGGGGAAAAGTATGGATACACTTAAGGGGCGGAGCCTGAGCAGCATGTCATTTGCATACCCAGCAGAAGTAACCAGTGAGACGGGGAGAAAGAAGTACAAGCAGAAAATACTGAGAGAATTCCCAGAGACTCTGAAGGCAGACATTTTTATTTTAAATGACAAAGAAACCAAAGCTGATCTGATCTTCTATACAGAGCACCCAAATGCCTGGCACACAGCCCTCTGCTTAGCCAATAAGCAGCTGAAAATGGCTGGTAATAAAGCCATGAGACAACTCTATTTGGACACTGTACCTAAGTTCAATGTAAATATTTACAACAATGGAACGATAATGATTCAAGGTTCAGAGGACAGTCTAGTGAAATTTGAAACTGACTTTACAAACCTCAAGTCTCTTGCTGAGAAGGAGAAAAAACCCCTGCCTCAAACAGCAGCATCAGAGTCAGAATTAGAGTCACAGCCCTCAGCCCACAGAGAGCCAGCCCCTCCCTCCTCTCCTTGTGTCTCTGCCCTTCCCTCAGCCCCCCACACTCCTCAGACCCCCAGAACACCTGTGTCTGTGCAGCGCATTCAGGACTGTCTCTCACTGCTGGAGGTCGAGATCACAGAGTTCAAGGAGAACAAACTCCAAGAGAGTGATACTATCCAGCAGCTAAAAGAAGAACTAAGGCTCTTTAAAGAAGAGACCAAACTCACCATAAGAGAGTTAGGTGATAAAATCAGGACAATAAGCAAAGATAACGGTGCACTAAAAGACACGTTGTCTAGAGTAAGAGAGGAGTTGGTCCAGAGAGAGAGAGACATGAGCTGTCTCAGTCAGCAGCTGGTCAGTGTGACTACAGCAGCAGCAGCAGCAGAGCAGCCCGAGACCCAGACCACAGACTCACAGACAGACCCTGAGAACAGCCCGGGCCTCAGTCCCACTGTCCCACAGCCTGAAATACCACCAGCCACACAACCAGCTCCTCCTCAACCCTCACCTAGACCACCTCAACCAACCCAACCTCCCAAAACAGCCATCCTTATTGACTCCAATGGGAAGTTCCTGCACCACAGGAAACTGTTCCCCAGACACAAGGTGGCAAAATTCTGGTGCCCGACTACAGACAGGGCATTACAGCTGCTCTGCCAATCCAGCCTTGACAACCCAGACAACATTGTCATCCACACGGGCACCAACGATCTGCGCTCAAAAAGAGAGGGAGTGTCAGAGGCAGTGAGGGAAATGGCAGAAAAAGCACACAGGGTGTTCCCAGAGGCAAACATTGTTATTTCTACCCTACTGCCAAGAACAGATTTCCCCCAGCACATGATTAATAAAATCAACAAAAAAATTACCAAAGACTGTGCCCCCATGACCAACATTAACATCGCCCATCACCCTGCCATCACACACGAGCACCTTTATGATGGCTTGCATCTGGACCAGGACTCTGTCAGAATATTCGCAAAAAGCATCAAAGATACAGCGCTCGGCAGGAGCCCACTCACTCACCACCACAGCCAGGGACCAGCCACCCAATAACAGAGACGAGTGCTCAGCCCAGGATGACCCAGCCCAACAGAGCCTATGCCAGGATGACCCAACCCAGCGGAGCTCAGCCCAGCGCAGCCCGACCCAGGACGACCCAGCCCAGCGCAGACCGACCCAGGATGACCCAGCCCAGCGGAGCCCAGCCCAGCGCAGTCCGACCCAGGACGACCCAGCCCAGCGCAGACCGACCCAGGACGACCCAGCCCAGTGGAACCCGACCCAGGACGACCCAGCCCAGCGGAGCCCAGCCCAGCGCAGCCCACTGCAGCAGGACCCAGTCCAGCAGCATTTCCTACAACTACCCCCAGCAGAGTAGAACATCACATGTGGCAGCTGAATTCATGCTTCCTACACAGCACCGGCCAACCTATGCAGAGGTGGTACATGGTAACAAGCACCCAGACTATTCAGACATGGGAGAGGTCCGGCAACTACTGCAACTAATATGCAGGATCATAGGATGAGCACATACACACACACGCACATGCTCACGCAAACACACACACATACACACACACACACACACACATATGCATGTGCATACATACGCAGACACACACATGCGCACGCATAAACACACACGTGCGCACGCACACACACGCACGCACACACACACACACCTAATCTCTTTCACCACTGAAGAACAGTTCAAATACTAGCTTTCTTTAGCGTTCTTTGCATTAAAATTATAGAAACAAGAGGGAGGGGGGATTGTAAAATATGTTAAAAACTTTCTTTCCACTGTACTTTACCCTATATAACAAAACCAATTGTATTACACTAATGAAATCATTTACTGTTAGCTCATGGAATATTCAAGGTCTATACTCATCAATCTTAGGAGCAAAAAGTACAAACTCAGAGTTCCTGAGAAATATTAAAGACCAGGACATAATTGTGTTGACCGAAACATGGTGTCGTGCAGACGTAGATACCCACTGTCCCTCTGGCTATGCAGAAATTTCACTACCCTCGCTGAAGCACAAAAATATAAAACATGGCAGAAACTCAGGTGGAGTTATTATTTGGTACAAAGAAAGCTTAGCATCCCAACTAACTAAAATTAAAAAAGGACCAACACACATCTGGCTCAAGCTCAAAAAAGGCAATATTCAATTTGACAATGACCTGTACATTTGTGCAGCATATACCCCCCCCCCCCCCCGTGGAGTCACCATATTATGATGACCAATTCTTCAGCAATCTCCACACAGAAACCAGCCATTTCCAGGCTCAGGGGAATGTGCTGTTGTGTGGGGATTTCAATGCCAGAACAGGTTCAGAACCAGACTGCATTGAAACGCAGGGAAACAGCCACATATTCAGGCAACCCTCTCTGTACCTTATACCCACCACTACAAAAAGAAACAACCCTGATAGCACTGTAAACAAAAATGGGAATGAGTTAGTGCATCTCTGTCGAGCCTTAGGCCTGTACATCCTTAATGGTAGGATCAGAGGGGACTCTTTAGGTCGGTTCACTTACTGCTCAGCTCTTGGAACTAGTGTAGTCGACTATGCCATCACTGACATGGACCCCTTCTTCATTAGTGCATTCACTGTCAGACCACAGACACCATTATCAGACCACTGCCAGATAAATGTGTTTTAAAAAAAAATTAGACAACCAAATAACACCCAATCAGAGCCCTGCAAACTGTTCAAAATAAACCCAACATACAAATGGGCTCCAAACAGCGTGGCTGAATTTAATAATGCAATCAGTTCTACAGAGATCACTAACCTTATTAACAAATTTCTTCTAACACCGTTCCAACCTAATTCAGATGATGTAAACCTGGCAGTTAAACAAATGAATGAAATATTTAATAAATCAGCTATCAAAGCTAACCTGAACAAAATCAACAACAAGCAGAATCGGAGACCTCAAAAAGAAAAATGGTTTGATGAAGAATGCAGAAAAGTAAGAAATAATCTGCGACAATTATCTAACCAAAAACATCATCAACCACAAAAAATTGAATTACGACAAAAATACTGTGAGGTACTCAAAGAATATAAACAAACTTTAAAACGGAAAAGGCAAGATCACCACAACAAAACTCTTAGAGACATTGAAGAGTCTTTAAATGAAAACCAGTTCTGGGAAAAATGGAACAACCTGAACTCTAAAAAATCCCATGAACTAGCCATTCAAAATGGAGACATTTGGAAAAAATATTTTGAAAACCTTTACAAAGAAATACTGCCAGAAGACCTCTCATCTGAACAAAAACATATTAAGGAAAAGCTAGAAATACTGGAATCAACTATAAAAAACAATCAGAACCCAATTGATTTCCAAATTTCTCTAGAAGAACTAAAAGATAAACTCCAAAATCTCAAACCAAAAAAAGCTTGTGGCCCCGACAGCATCAGGACAGAAATGCTCAAACACAGTCCTCTTGAGCTGCAGACGGCCCTGCTTAAACTATTCAATCTGGTCCTACAAGCTGGCTACTTTCCTGACATCTGGAATAGGGGGCTTATATCCCCAATATACAAGAGTGGAGACAAATTCGACCCCAGTAACTACCGAGGCATCTGTGTGAGCAGTAATCTGGGGAAGGTTTTCTGCTGTATTCTCAACGCTAGAATACAGGCCTTCCTTATGGAACACAATGTCTTGAGTAAGAGTCAGATTGGCTTCCTACCAAATTACCGCACTACAGATCACATTTACACCCTACACACCCTAATTAATCAACATGTTCACCAAAAAAATAAAGGAAAAATATTTGCATGCTTTGTTGATTTTAAGAAAGCATTTGATTCTATTTGGCACAAAGGCTTATACTATAAAATCATCCAAAGTGGTGTAGGGGGTAAAGTGTATGACATAATTAAATCTATTTATTTGGAAAATAAGTGCGGTGTAAAACTCGGCAACAAAAGAACAGAATACTTCACTCAAGGGCGAGGGGTACGACAGGGCTGCAGTTTGAGTCCAACCCTGTTCAATATGTACATTAATGAGTTAGCGGTGTTACTGGAACAATCTGCAGCTCCTGGCCTCACCCTAAACAACACAGAAATCAAATTCTTGCTCTACGCAGATGACCTGGTGCTGCTGTCACCCACAGAACAGGGTCTACAGCAGCATCTGGATCTGCTAGAGAAATACTGTCAGAACTGGGCCCTGGCAGTAAATTTAAAAAAGACAAAAATTATGATCTTCCAGATGAAGCCCAGGTGTCAGGAAAGTAGACACCTATTTACTCTAGGTAACACCGCCCTAGAACACACGCTAAATTATGATTACCTGGGACTAAAAATCAGTGCCTCAGGAAACTTTGGTCTGGCAGTGAATGCACTCAAAGAGAAAGCCAGTAGAGCTTTCTATGCAATAAAAAGAAAATTCTATAAAATAGACATCCCAATTAAAATTTGGTCCAAAATCTTTGACAGTGTCATCCTGCCCATTGCAGTATATGGAAGTGAAGTATGGGGTCCACTCAGTCATCAAGACTACACTAGATGGGACAAGCATCCAATAGAAGCCCTGCATGCAGAATTTTGTCGAAATTTGCTAAATGTACAAAGGAAAACACCAACAAATGCATGCAGGGCAGAATTAGGCCGCTTCCCATTACTAATAAATATCCAAAAAAGATCACTTAAATTCTGGATGCACCTTCAATCAAGTCCCCATGATACATTACAATTTAAAGCATTCCAAACCCAAGAGCTAAGCCCAAAAAAGAGTCCCCTCAGTCAGCTGGTTCTGAAACTAACTAACCCCGTAAACACAAACACTGAAGAGTTACAGACCAGCACTGCTTACCAACCACAGATTAGAGTAAACCAAATCATCAAACAATGCAAAAACTCATATTTGGAACATTGGGACATAGAAACCAAATTACAACACAAATTAGAATGTTATCTGGCCCTAAAAAGAGAATACAAATTGGCTGACTATCTCTCCACTGTCAGAGATAGAAAGCAGAGACTGATCCTTACCAAGTACAGGCTCAGTGACCACAGTCTAGCCATTGAAAAAGGCAGACATAAAAAATCTTGGTTACCAAAAGAGCAAAGAATATGTGGTCACTGTACGACAGGTAAGGTTGAGACAGAGATGCACTTCCTCCTAAATTGTGATAAATTCCAAAATATTAGAGAAAAATACCAGAAAAAATTTGAAAACCAAATTACAAATTTTCTACTCCTAGATGACAAAGAAAAATTGGCACTCATTCTAGGAGAGGGACAAAGGACACACCTTGCGGCACAATATGTGTCAGAATGCCATAGCCATAGGGACAGCGGGTAATGTAAATACTGTTATTTATTATTATTATTATTATTATTATTATTATTATTATTATTAATTTTATATATTTCTGCATTGCCTTATTACTGTTGCTATTACCATTTTATTGATTTCTTTATTTATGTTTTCCCTTTATTATAACTATATTTACATATCTACCTACCTGTTCCATTTTAATTAGTTGGTATTTATTTTAAGTACTCTTTAACTAATATTTCACCTGCTTTGGCAACATTGTAACAGTCTGTATGCAGTCATGCCAATAAAGCATTATTGAATTGAATTGAATTGAATTGAGTAAGAGAGAGGTGTAGAGAGAGGGAGCAGCAGAGAGAGAGAGAGTAAGAGAGAGGTGTAGAGAGAGGGAGCAGCAGAGAGAGAGAGAGTAAGAGAGAGGTGTAGAGAGAGGGAGCAGCAGAGAGAGAGGGTAAGAGAGAGGTGCAGAGAGAGGGAGCAGCAGAGAGAGAGAGAGAGAGAGAGAGAGAGCGCTCCCATAATTGCTATGTTTTATTGCACAGCTCAAAGGCACACTCAGCACTTGTTGTTGTTCCTGTTGCTTTGTGACGATGAGTCAATTCTGACTGAGAACAAAGAGTCTACAGCAGAGAGTGGATGGAAAACAAACCGCCGTTCTGTGGGGGGGGGGGCATGTTAAGGGCTAGGGAGGAACCCTGGGGAGGGCACCAGGTAAAGGAAGGAGGGCATCGCTCATGGCAACCTGCGGGGGTGGAAAGAAGCACGAGCCGAAATGGGAGGGAAAGGGGGGGGGTGGCTCACGTCCTGTCGCAGCTGGGCTCCGGTCATCCTTCTGCAGAAATAAACACACACTCATTAACACAAACACAATCGTGTACACGCACACGAACACACACACAATCAAAGACACGCACACCCAAACTCCCACACCCATATACACACATAAGTATTTACACTACCCACATGCATGCACACACATACACTTATGCGCGTGCACACATAGATTCACACGTATGCACACACACACTTACTCATTTAGAGACATACAAAGACACGTGTAAGACGTACAGTAAGACTTTGCTCTCCTGGTATTTGTGCACACGTATGTGCATGTCTGTGAGAGTGTGCATGTGTGCAAGTGTGTGCAAGAGTGTCTGTGTGCCTGTGTACGAGAGTGTGCATACAGTATGTGCCTATGTGTATGCGTGGGAGTGTGCATGTGCATAAGTGCATGTGTGCAAGAGTGTGCACGTGTCTGTGTGCCTGTGTGCGAGAGTGTGCACACAGTATGTCTCTATGTGCACGTGTGGGAGTGTCTACACGTGTGTGAGCATGCATGCATGTCTAAGTGTACGTCTATGAGAGTGTGCATGTGTGAAAGAGTGTGCACGTGTCTACGTGCACGCGTATGAGAGGGTGTATACGTGTCTATGTGTGACATGTGAGAATATGCATGTGCACTGTGTGAATGTGCATGTGTGTCTATGTGCACGTGTGCTTGAGGGTGCACTTGCGTCTATGTGCATGAGTGTGAGAGTGTGCAGTATGAGTGTGAAAGTGTGCAGTAGTGTGAGAGTGTGCAGTATGTGTGAGAGTGTGCAGTGTGAGTGTGCAGTGTGAGAGTGTGCAGTGTGAGAGTGTGCAGTGAGAGTGTGAGAGTGCAGTATGAGTGTGAGAGTGCAGTAGTGTGAGAGTGTGCAGTATGTGTGAGAGTGTGCAGTGTGAGTGTGAGAGTGTGCAGTGTGAGTGTGAGAGTGAGAGTGCAGTATGAGTGTGAGAGTGTGCAGTATGAGTGTGAGAGTGTGCAGTATGAGTGTGAGAGTGTGCAGTATGAGTGTGAGAGTGCAGTATGAGTGTGAGAGTGTGCAGTATGAGTGTGAGAGTGTGCAGTATGAGTGTGAGAGTGTGCAGTATGAGTGTGAGAGTGCAGTATGAGTGTGAGAGTGTGCAGTATGAGTGTGAGAGTGTGCAGTATGAGTGTGAGAGTGCAGTATGAGTGTGAGAGTGTGCAGTATGAGTGTGAGAGTGTGCAGTATGAGTGTGAGAGTGTGCAGTATGAGTGTGAGAGTGTGCAGTATGAGTGTGAGAGTGTGCAGTGACAAGCCCTGGCAACTGCACTGAGGGGAAAATCATGGCCATGCAACAAAACTGTGGGCTAATGGACACCAGCTGTCTGCTGGGAGCGCAAGGAGAGGATAAACGGCCCCTAATTACCAGGGAGATGCTTTTTCTCTCTCTCTCGTGGGCCCAAGAGCGGCGGCGCTGGGGGATGCGTTCTTGAAGCGGACCGTGCGCGCTCTCCTCCGTGATCTGCCGGCAGAAAGAAAGGAAGCAACGGAAAACTACAATAGCGGTTGCATTGTGTGGGCAGGAGGGGAAAAAAACGGAATTGGGTTTTATTCCAAGAATCCGACTCTTGTCCTGAGACAGCCTCCTCGTCCGCTCGCCGGCTCAATCAGGCTTCATATCAAGGGATGCCCCAGCTCCACAGGAGCTCAATAAGAGTGAGGGACTCGAGGCTTATTACACCCTAAATCTAAGGTGTCAGACACCAGGCATGGGGGAGGACAGTCGTGTCTGCTGGTTTTTGGTGAGTTTCAGCACTTAAGTGATTTAAGTCTCCGATTGGCTACAGTCCACACACCTTGCTTCCAAGACCTAAATTAGCTGATGATTGAAAGGAAACCTCTAAGGACCCATAGACACTGTATCCCTCCAAACCTCGAATTTGACACCCCTGCTCCCTTCCAGACTGTCTGCACGGGAGCAGGCTTAGCTCTTTGAAGAGTAGGTTTTTCTGAATGTTTTTATTTTTACAAAATTCGAAGTCAGTGTCCTAGAAGACAAGGTTGGGGAGAGACCTGAAGCTAAAACAATGGAGGACGCAGTTGCACAAACATACAGTAACAACAACAACAACAAAAACTGTTAATTGCTTGTTTGTTTACTGACTCATCAAATACATCATGCATGGAATCATGTATTATGTTAATCTGTATCAAGCTAGGATAATAACATACTTGATTGGCTTGATAGTTACAAAAGAAAAACAATTCCCGCTATTGATATTCGTCTTATTTTTTCACACAGATATAAACTATCTGATCCCTGGGTGGTTCAAGATCAGGGTGGTATACTACGAAGCAGGATTAGAGTTAGCTGGATAACTGCACTGAGTAAAACCCGGAACCATCACAAATCTGGAACAGGGTCTGAAGTAAAAAGAGCTGTTCTGGGTTTTACTCAGTGAAGTTACCCAGCTAACCCAGTAATCCTGCTTCATACCCTCTGTTCCTGGAGGATTTTGTAGGATTTTGTTTCCACAATTACCGAATTAGCTCAATTAGCTATTTACCTGTATATATCAGTGGTCCCCAAACCTGTTCCTGAAGATCTACCATCCTGTAGGTTTTCATTTCAACCCTAATTTGACTCACCTGATTCTACTAATTAGCAGCTCAACGAGATCTCTCGCTGTTGAATGAGGTGTGCTTTGTTAGGGTTTGAGTGAAAACCAACACAACGGTAGATCTCCAGGAGCATGGCTGGGGACCACTGATATGGTATATACCAATGCTAGTTCACTCATAGTTTAGACCACAGTAAAACATTTTATGTACAAGGCCACAAGAGTAGTCTTTGGTTGTTATTCATGAGCGTACCTGGAAGTGTAGGTAAAATGTCAGATCACAAAAAGGATCAGGCTAATTAAATAACAGAGAGCAGAATGCAGACACTGGCATGCCCTCCTTTTCCGCCCCTGATCCAAACGACCTGTAAAACGGCGAGCCAGAATGAGGCCGAATGGCCTGTTCTCACCATCAAAAATTCTTATAATGTTTTTTATACACGGTTAGAGCTCACGGTCACCGCCAGGCCAGGCCTGATGAACATCCTCTCCAGCCAATCCAGGTGCAGTCAGTAAATGTGGCGGGGGTTTCATTGCGAATATGAATATTGAATATTAATAATGTGCACGACAGTGCAGCTGCCAACTCGCAGAGCGGAGGAATCTGTCTGCCGACTGGCTCGTGGGGGTAATGGCACGAAATGATGGCGCTACTACTGGGCTGCCCAAACTCAGTCTTACCCTCCGCTGGTCTCTGTTCCCAGCCAATCCCGTAATTAGTTACGGTTATTGGGGGACACACATTTTTACGCCGCATGATTTTTTGTGTTTGATTTACTCAGGATTGCAGTTTTGGCTCATTGTCATTTGGGTTTTTCCCTCAGACAGACTCAGTTACCAGGTGTCCACACTTTCAGCACAGGGGGACTGGATTTTTCCGGTTTCAGTTATTCAATCACCTGACATCAACCAACTGACAAACCGACCACCAATCCATTACTCAATCAATCAATCAATCAATCAATCAATCAATCAATCAGGTGTATAATATAGCATAGCCCCCTTTACTGTCTACTGGCTAATTAGCAGCTCACTAGATGTAGGATGACAATCTGTTGCCTAAAGCTCATAACCTGAGATGCTGCACTTCCCAGCCAAGTCGACCCCCCGACCCCCACCCCTTCCCCCCTGCTTGACCTTTCACTCACCCTGGACAGCACCACAGTGTTCACCTTCATCCGTTAGGAATCTCTGAATGCTACAGCGGTATGTCCGGCGTGCACATTCTTCCAGGGACAACATCTGGAGAATCCGCCCGGCTCACATCCCACCTGGACCCGGCTCACATCCCATCTGGACTACTGCAACCCCTCTCCTTACTGGCCTCCCTGCCTCATCAATCAGACCCCGTCCCGAACGCTGCCGCTCATCGGATCGACATCCTCCCCCAGCTCAGCCACGTCACTCCCGTTCTCATTTTCCCTCTGCTGGCTACCGATGTCTACTCGCATCAAATTCAAAACCTTGGAACTAGCCTATAGGGCAGATAAAGGGACAGTTCCGTTACATCTTTAAAACGTCATCAGACCCTACACACCAGCCTGACCTGTCCGTTCCGCTACCTCTGGCCACCTGGCCTGTCCCCCTCGTCTGCACTTCCGGGTCAAGTCTCCTGCCCTGTTCTGTCCCCCTGATGCCGGAATGAGCTTCCCACTGCGGTCAGGACAGCAGAAACCCTGCCCATCTTCCAACAAACACTGAAGTCCCACCTCTGCCGACTGCACCCGGGCTCCACTGACCCTAGAGCCCCTAATAGCTGTGCTCTTTCTTGTCTTCCTTCTGTGTCCATGAGCCTAACACTGATGTTCTCCACATTTCTGTAATGTAATGTTTCTGCTGGACGAGGTGGAGAAAAAATAACAGATTTTGGGAAGCTCTGTGCTAAGGTGCGTTTCTGTTCACATCTTTCGCCTTTCCTCAAACCATCACCGCCCTCCAGCTGGGACAAGCACTCAATATTACAAAATGTAGGTGAGGAAAAATGTACTCCCATGAAAATACTTGTACTTTTTCCCCCACTAGCTAAAGAATATGTCCTGGAATCTGAATTTATTTAGAGCTGTGTATAAGTGTAAACTGATCTCAGACCTGTTGTCACGTGGTCTTCTCACACAGCTATTTCAACCTGAAACAGACATCAATGAAGCCACTGGCCTCATTGACCACAAATGTGTATAAGTTTCAGAGATAATGATTTTATACTCACAGATCACACTTCACAATATTTAGGTATAAGCTTATGTACTTATTTAATTATTGCTTACCATGGCCAGGTGCTTGTTTTTACAATAAGAAAATGGTTTTCAAGCAAAAAAAAAAAAGTAGAAAAGATACCCAGATACCTACACCGTAAAATGATTAGTGATTCTCTCTTTCAACTCTGATAGTGTACATTTTGCTCTAGTAGAGTTGATTCTAGAGTAGAGTCTATTTGATTCCTCTTGGACTCAAAGACAAACGAGAGCTATGTACAACAAAACAGCACTTTGGTAGTGTTGCTGTTAAAAACCTCTGGCTCACACGGTGAAATTGCTCCATGTTTGTAGCGATGATTCCAGCCGTTTTTTTCCTCCACCCCGGTTGAAAGCAGCTGTTTTTTCCTTTGCGGAATTCGCACCCCGGACGCTTCGCTCTCCTCTCCACATTGCCGCAGAGCTCCGTCCCAATAAGTGCCGTTTAAATGCATTCTGTCTCCGGCGCTGTAACACGGTTTACGTTTTTATTCCCGTTATAAACGGTGCCCCGAGGTGCCGGCGTGCCGCCCCGCCATCTGTCATGGCAGCTGAGAGTGGCGCTAATGGACCGCGGCACCGCTCGGCTGATAGCGGCCAGCGGGGGGAAGGATGAAAAATGTTTCGATTTATAACTCAGCAATTTGTTTATTTATTTTATTTTTTATCTTATTTATCCATGTCTGCACCCAGCGACTGACCCCGCCAAGCGATCCTTCTGATCGATATCTCCATTCAGCTTCCACATGAGCTTCCTTCCTACTATCCTCCTCCTTCTCTCTGCGGTGAGTGCAGTGATTTTTAAAAAGATTTTCTATTTAAGAAGAGAGCAGGGTAGTCCACCCTCCTCTCATATTTTTTGCTTTATTCAGACAGGTATAAAAAAAGAAGCTGAGAGGGAAACGGATAGAGATATAGAACGGGCCAAAGCTACGATGAGAAAGTGCCAACGGCGGCGATGGAACCGAGGTAATCGGATACGGCTAGAGAGTCAGCCGCCGGACGGACTGCGCCCACGTGTCTAGCCAAAACTATTTTCTTCTTTGAGCAGGTAAAACCCTTGGCTTTATAAGCCTTGGACCCACCGGAGGAATAACCCTTTTTTACATAAAACACTTACATCTAAGCAGAAACCGTTTCAGGGAGTCATGGTACCGTATGACTCACCACTCCTCTGCCTCCCCCACCCCCCTCCCTCCTCTCCATCCCCCTCCCTCCTCTCCACTCCTCTCCTCTATCAGGATCTAGCATGCTGTTTGGATCCCCATGCTTACACATCACCCTGATAGGTCTGTTCCTGCCACCAATGCTGTTACTCGAACGTCTCCCGTTCCAGCACGCCATCTGAAAAAAAAAAACGGTCAGAGCGGGAGGACACACGTGAGTTTACCTCCGTGGCTTTCCATCTCTGCGCAGGCTCCGCTCCGACCCACGAATCCTTCATCCCGCCCTCCCTGCTAGAGGAAGAGGAAGGACACGACACGGGTAACTCACGCACGCAAATATCTGGAGGGAAGGACAAGGGGACGCACGCTCATACGCAAATATGTGCTCCATTACCTTGAGCAGAATTAGAGGGGGAATCTATCAATCTAACCTCCATCACCGGGCCCTTGAATCCTCATGAAAGGGTGGCACACTGGACCAAGGCCGTCTGTGCTCATCTCTCTATGCATGATCGCATGAATGTATGTGCTCTATTTGTACTGTGTGCATGTACTGTATGTCTGTATACAGTCAGGTCCATAAGTATTTGGACAGTGACACAGTTTTTGTTGTTTTGGCTCTGTACTCCAGCACATTGGATTTTAAATGGAACAGTGACTAGGAGGTTAAAGTGAAGACGTTCAGCTTTAATTTGAGGGTTTTTACGTCCATATTGAGTGAACTGTACAGCAATTGTTACCATTTTTATACATGCCCCCCCCCCCCCCATTTTAGGGGACCAAAAGTAGTTGGACAAATTAACATAAACTTTAATAAAGGTATCATATTTCATATTTGGTTGCATATCCTTTGCATGTCATGACTTCCTGATGTCTATGACCCAACAACATCAAAAGACTCTTGATATCTTATTTTCAGGAACTCTTACAAACGATACTATAATCTCTCTGCATTTGAATGGATCCCTATGAGAATTGGGGGGTAGGACTAGATTAAGATGTAAATTACACGGGAATAGTATGGAACACATGGTTGGCTAAATGTCTGTAAGTCATCAAGGGTCTGACGTATCACATTAGCCTCAAACCATCACTCTGCTGCCAGATATGCAGTAGATATGGATGGATCACTTTAAGGGTTGTTTCTCCTGACAAATTTTCCTATTGAACTCTATGGAAAAATAAGTCAGGAGAAGAAACCCTTCAAGTTATCCATCCATATCACATCAACCCTCAAACCTCGTAGTAACCATGTGTTCCAGTGTAATTTACAGCTAAATCTAGTCCCATCCACCAATTCCCATAGAGATCCATTAAAAGATGTTATAGTATCGCTTGTAAGAGTACCTGAAAATAAGATATCAGGAGTCTTTTGATGGTGTTGGGTCACAGACATCAGGTAATCATGACATGCAAAGGATATGCAACCAAATATTAAATGTTATAACTTTATTAAAGTTTATGTTAATTTGTCCAATTACTTTTGGTCCTATAAAATGGGGGGGGGGGGGGGAGCTATGTATAGAAATGGCTACAATTGCTACACTGTTCAGTCGATATAGACATAAAACCCTCAAATTTAAGCTGAAAGTCTGCACTTTGACCTCATAGTCACTGTTCCATTACAAATCCAATGTGCTGGAGTACAGAGCCAAAAAAACAAAAATTGTGTCACTGTCCAAATACCTATGGACCTGACTGTATATATGTGGCATATACTGCACTGTAAATGTACCGTATGCATGTAGGTACATAATACTGTGATGCATTGTGCATATCAGTATGTATGTATTTATGTATAGTATATGTTTAGTGGGCATGCAGGTATTCGTACAGTATACTGAGTGTTTAAATGTGTAATGTATTCTGTTGTTCAGGTGTTTAGCTGGATATAGTTTGTGGGAGTCTTGCGGTACATTTTGCTCCTGGAGGTAACTGCGTCGGCCCTGCTGACTAATCTCCAGGTGTTCTCCAGCACTCCGGAAACTACGCCCACCTTCGCTGCACTACAACTTCACCACATCCACAGAAAACCCTTTTTTTTTTAAAAATACACATATAAATGTATCGCTGTGGACGTGTTCGTTGGTGCTTTTTAATGAGTCATGGTTGCCACGGTTGCCACGGTCTGATCAGACAGAGGTTGGTTGGGCGTGGGTTTGGGCGGCGGGTGTGCTGCAGCTCGCGGAAGCTTCCGGAAAACGATGACCAGGGATTGAGCCCGGAATGAGATGCCCCTCTCAGCGCCAGCCTTCCTGTCAGCCCTGCCCCTCCTAACAGCCCCGTGGACATTGAGGGCTACCGCGGCAGTGCCACAGTCCGCCAACAGTCCCCCAGCCCGCCAACAGTCCCCCAGCCCGCCAACAGTCCCCCAGCCCGCCAACAGTCCCCCAGCCCGCCAACAGTCCCCCAACAGTCCCCCAGCCCGCCAACAGTCCCCCAGCCCGCCAACAGTCCCCCAACAGTCCCCCAGCCCCCCAACAGTCCCCCAGCCCGCCAACAGTCCCCCAGCCCGCCAACAGTCCCCCAGCCCGCCAACAGTCCCCCAGCAGTCCCCCAGCCCGCCAACAGTCCCCCAGCCCGCCAACAGTCCCCCAGCCCGCCAACAGTCCCCCAGCCCGCCAACAGTCCCCCAGCCCGCCAACAGTCCCCCAGCCCGCCAACAGTCCCCCAGCCCGCCAACAGTCCCCCAGCCCGCCAACAGTCCCCCAGCCCGCCAACAGTCCCCCAGCCCGCGTCCAGATCTACGGAATAATTAGCTCGGCTTTGATGATAGAGAGCACACTCTACGCCCTCTCTCCCCTGAATCTCTCCCTCTCTTTCTCTCTCACTCGCTCTCTCTCTTTCTCTCTCACTCTCTTTCTCTTACTCTCTCTCTCTCTTTCTCTCTCACTCTCTTTCTCTCACTCTCTCTCATTCGCTCTCTCTCTTTCTCTCTCACTCTCTCTCTCCCTCTCTTTCTCTCTCACTCGCTCTCTCTCTCTCTTTCTCTCTCCTACGTAGTCGCTCTTGTGTCAGTGGGTTGACGTGTTAGCCGCCTGCTCTCGTTTGCCTGGCTAACCGAGGCTCCCCTCTGCCCACGGTTGACATGGAGGGCCTCGCATCTTCTCCCTTCCCACCTGTACCATAGAAACAGCACAAAACTCTGGTCAGGTGTTTTCGCCAGTTCTTCTTCCACAAAACGTGTGCATATATACCTGTATACAGTATAGCCTCAGACCGTGTGCATATATACCTGTATACAGTATAGCCTCAGACTGTGTGCATATATACCTGTATAGAGTATAGCCTCAGACCGTGCGCATATATACCTGTATACAGTATAGCCTCAGACCGTGTGCATATATACCTGTATACAGTATAGCCTCAGACCGTGTGCATATATACCTGTATACAGTATAGCCTCAGACCGTGTGCATATATACCTGTATACAGTATAGCCTCAGATTGTGTGCATATATACCTGTATACAGTATAGCCTCAGACCGTGTGCATATATACCTGTATACAGTATAGCCTCAGACTGTGTGCATATATACCTGTATACAGTATAGCCTCAGACCGTGTGCATATATACCTGTATACAGTATAGCCTCAGATTGTGTGCATATATACCTGTATACAGTATAGCCTCAGACTGTGTGCATATATACCTGTATACAGTATAGCCTCAGACTGTGTGCATATATACCTGTATACAGTATAGCCTCAGACCGTGTGCATATATACCTGTATACAGTATAGCCTCAGACCGTGTGCATATATACCTGTATACAGTATAGCCTCAGACCATGTGCATATATACCTGTATACAGTATAGCCTCAGACCGTGTGCATATATACCTGTATACAGTATAGCCTCAGACTGTGTGCATATATACCTGTATACAGTATAGCCTCAGACTGTGTGCATATATACCTGTATACAGTATAGCCTCAGACCGTGTGCATATATACCTGTATACAGTATAGCCTCAGACCGTGCGCATATATACCTGTATACAGTATAGCCTCAGACCGTGTGCATATATACCTGTATACAGTATAGCCTCAGACCGTGTGCATATATACCTGTATACAGTATAGCCTCAGACTGTGTGCATATATACCTGTATACAGTATAGCCTCAGACTGTGTGCATATATACCTGTATACAGTATAGCCTCAGACCGTGTGCATATATACCTGTATACAGTATAGCCTCAGACTGTGTGCATATATACCTGTATACAGTATAGCCTCAGACTGTGTGCATATATACCTGTATACAGTATAGCCTCAGACCGTGTGCATATATACCTGTATACAGTATAGCCTCAGACCGTGTGCATATATACCTGTATACAGTATAGCCTCAGACCGTGTGCATATATACCTGTATACAGTATAGCCTCAGACTATGTGCATATATACCTGTATACAGTATAGCCTCAGACTGTGTGCATATATACCTGTATACAGTATAGCCTCAGACCGTGCGCATATATACCTGTATACAGTATAGCCTCAGACCGTGCGCATATATACCTGTATACAGTATAGCCTCAGACCGTGCGCATATATACCTGTATACAGTATAGCCTCAGACCGTGTGCATATATACCTGTATACAGTATAGCCTCAGACCGTGTGCATATATACCTGTATACAGTATAGCCTCAGACTGTGTGCATATATACCTGTATACAGTATAGCCTCAGACTGTGTGCATATATACCTGTATACAGTATAGCCTCAGACTGTGTGCATATATACCTGTATACAGTATAGCCTCAGACCGTGTGCATATATACCTGTATACAGTATAGCCTCAGACCGTGCGCATATATACCTGTATACAGTATAGCCTCAGACCGTGTGCATATATACCTGTATACAGTATAGCCTCAGACCGTGTGCATATATACCTGTATACAGTATAGCCTCAGACTGTGTGCATATATACCTGTATACAGTATAGCCTCAGACTGTGTGCATATATACCTGTATACAGTATAGCCTCAGACCATGTGCATATATACCTGTATACAGTATAGCCTCAGACCGTGTGCATATATACCTGTATACAGTATAGCCTCAGACCGTGTGCATATATACCTGTATACAGTACAGCCTCAGACTGTGTGCATATATACCTGTATACAGTATAGCCTCAGACCGTGTGCATATATACCTGTATACAGTATAGCCTCAGACCTTGCGCATATATACCTGTATACAGTATAGCCTCAGACTGTGTGCATATATACCTGTATACAGTATAGCCTCAGACCTTGCGCATATATACCTGTATACAGTATAGCCTCAGACTGTGTGCATATATACCTGCATACAGTATAGCCTCAGACTGTGTGCATATATACCTGTATACAGTATAGCCTCAGACTGTGTGCATATATACCTGTATACAGTATAGCCTCAGACTGTGTGCATATATCCCTGTATACAGTATAGCCTCAGACCGTGTGCATATATACCTGTATACAGTATAGCCTCAGACTGTGTGCATATATACCTGTATACAGTATAGCCTCAGACCGTGCGCATATATACCTGTATACAGTATAGCCTCTGACTGTGTGCATATATACCTGTATACAGTATAGCCTCAGACCGTGCGCATATATACCTGTATACAGTATAGCCTCTGACTGTGTGCATATATACCTGTATACAGTATAGCCTCAGACCGTGCGCATATATACCTGTATACAGTATAGCCTCAGACTGTGTGCATATATACCTGTATACAGTATAGCCTCAGACCGTGTGCATATATACCTGTATACAGTATAGCCTCAGACCGTGTGCATATATACCTGTATAGAGTATAGCCTCAGACCGTGTGCATATATACCTGTATACAGTATAGCCTCAGACTGTGTGCATATATACCTGTATACAGTATAGCCTCAGACTGTGTGCATATATACCTGTATACAGTATAGCCTCAGACTGTGTGCATATATACCTGTATACAGTATAGCCTCAGACCGTGTGCATATATACCTGTATACAGTATAGCCTCAGACCGTGTGCATATATACCTGTATACAGTATAGCCTCAGACTGTGTGCATATATACCTGTATACAGTATAGCCTCAGACCGTGTGCATATATACCTGTATACAGTATAGCCTCAGACCGTGTGCATATATACCTGTATACAGTATAGCCTCAGACCGTGTGCATATATACCTGTATACAGTATAGCCTCAGACCGTGTGCATATATACCTGTATACAGTATAGCCTCAGACCGTGTGCATATATACCTGTATACAGTATAGCCTCTGACTGTGTGCATATATACCTGTATACAGTATAGCCTCTGACTGTGTGCATATATACCTGTATACAGTATAGCCTCAGACCGTGTGCATATATACCTGTATACAGTATAGCCTCAGACTGTGTGCATATATACCTGTATACAGTATAGCCTCAGACCGTGTGCATATATACCTGTATACAGTATAGCCTCTGACTGTGTGCATATATACCTGTATACAGTATAGCCTCTGACTGTGTGCATATATACCTGTATACAGTATAGCCTCAGACTGTGTGCATATATACCTGTATACAGTATAGCCTCAGACCATGTGCATATATACCTGTATACAGTATAGCCTCAGACTGTGTGCATATATACCTGTATACAGTATAGCCTCAGACCGTGTGCATATATACCTGTATACAGTATAGCCTCAGACCGTGTGCATATATACCTGTATACAGTATAGCCTCAGACCGTGTGCATATATACCTGTATACAGTATAGCCTCAGACTGTGTGCATATATACCTGTATACAGTATAGCCTCAGACTGTGCGCATATATACCTGTATACAGTATAGCCTCAGACTGTGTGCATATATACCTGTATACAGTATAGCCTCAGACTGTGTGCATATATACCTGTATACAATATAGCCTCAGACCGTGTGCATATATACCTGTATACAGTATAGCCTCAGACCATGTGCATATATACCTGTATACAGTATAGCCTCAGACCGTGTGCATATATACCTGTATACAGTATAGCCTCAGACCGTGTGCATATATACCTGTATACAGTATAGCCTCAGACCGTGTGCATATATACCTGTATACAGTATAGCCTCAGACTGTGCGCATATATACCTGTATACAGTATAGCCTCAGACTGTGTGCATATATACCTGTATACAGTATAGCCTCAGACTGTGTGCATATATACCTGTATACAGTATAGCCTCAGACTGTGCGCATATATACCTGTATACAGTATAGCCTCAGACTGTGTGCATATATACCTGTATACAGTATAGCCTCAGACTGTGTGCATATATACCTGTATACAGTATAGCCTCAGACCGTGTGCATATATACCTGTATACAGTATAGCCTCAGACCGTGTGCATATATACCTGTATACAGTATAGCCTCAGACCGTGTGCATATATACCTGTATACAGTATAGCCTCAGACCGTGTGCATATATACCTGTATACAGTATAGCCTCAGACCGTGTGCATATATACCTGTATACAGTATAGCCTCAGACTGTGCGCATATATACCTGTATACAGTATAGCCTCAGACTGTGTGCATATATACCTGTATACAGTATAGCCTCAGACTGTGTGCATATATACCTGTATACAGTATAGCCTCAGACTGTGCGCATATATACCTGTATACAGTATAGCCTCAGACTGTGTGCATATATACCTGTATACAGTATAGCCTCAGACTGTGTGCATATATACCTGTATACAATATAGCCTCAGACCGTGTGCATATATACCTGTATACAGTATAGCCTCAGACTATGTGCATATATACCTGTATACAGTATAGCCTCAGACCGTGTGCATATATACCTGTATACAGTATAGCCTCAGACCGTGTGCATATATACCTGTATACAGTATAGCCTCCGACCGTGCGCATATATACCTGTATACAGTATAGCCTCAGACTGTGTGCATATATACCTGTATACAGTATAGCCTCAGACTGTGCGCATATATACCTGTATACAGTATAGCCTCAGACTGTGTGCATATATACCTGTATACAGTATAGCCTCAGACTGTGTGCATATATACCTGTATACAATATAGCCTCAGACCGTGTGCATATATACCTGTATACAGTATAGCCTCAGACTGTGCATATATACCTGTATACAGTATAGCCTCAGACCGTGTGCATATATACCTGTATACAGTATAGCCTCAGACCGTGTGCATATATACCTGTATACAGTATAGCCTCAGACCGTGTGCATATATACCTGTATACAGTATAGCCTCAGACTGTGCGCATATATACCTGTATACAGTATAGCCTCAGACTGTGTGCATATATACCTGTATACAGTATAGCCTCAGACTGTGTGCATATATACCTGTATACAGTATAGCCTCAGACTGTGCGCATATATACCTGTATACAGTATAGCCTCAGACTGTGTGCATATATACCTGTATACAGTATAGCCTCAGACTGTGTGCATATATACCTGTATACAATATAGCCTCAGACCGTGTGCATATATACCTGTATACAGTATAGCCTCAGACTATGTGCATATATACCTGTATACAGTATAGCCTCAGACCGTGTGCATATATACCTGTATACAGTATAGCCTCAGACCGTGTGCATATATACCTGTATACAGTATAGCCTCCGACCGTGCGCATATATACCTGTATACAGTATAGCCTCAGACTGTGTGCATATATACCTGTATACAGTATAGCCTCAGACTGTGCGCATATATACCTGTATACAGTATAGCCTCAGACTGTGTGCATATATACCTGTATACAGTATAGCCTCAGACTGTGTGCATATATACCTGTATACAATATAGCCTCAGACCGTGTGCATATATACCTGTATACAGTATAGCCTCAGACCGTGTGCATATATACCTGTATACAGTATAGCCACAGACTGTGTGCATATATACCTGTATACAGTATAGCCTCAGACCTTGCGCATATATATCTGTATACAGTATATGTCTCACGGTTCTTTGAGGGACAGAAAACATTTGTAGTGAACACAGTGGCGGTCCTGGGTCATTTGGTGCTCTAGGCGAGACTACAAATGGGCGATCCATCCCACAATGCACACATGAACAACAGCAGCTATATTGCAAAATGGTGCATTGAGCAAAAATAAAAAAATAAAAAACTTCTCTGGAGGGTGTGTGAGTGTGAGTGTGAGTGTGAGTGTGAGTGTGAGTGTGAGTGTGTGTGTGAGTGTGTGTGTGTGTGTGTGTGTGTGTGTGTGTGTGTGTGTGTGTGTGTGTGTGTGTGTGTGTGTGTGTGTGTGTGTCAGCGGGTGACCGTGGACAGGAATTGAGCACATTCGGGGTGTGTGTTTCACTGTTTGGGGGGGGTTGTGGGGTGCCGATGAAAACATGAAAACATCATTGCCTGTGTACACGTGTTCCCATTTATCACCCCAACATTTGCCGCCCCCAAGCTCTGGCCGACCTCGCCTATGTTGCCCTATATTCATTAGGACCTCCACTGAATGAACCTGTCAGGTAAAACGCAAGGATTAACGTGAGGGGGGGAGATGAATTAACTTCCCGAAAAAAAGACTCTCCGAAAAAGACTCTCATCCTCCGGCGTTGGTTAGATCGGACCTGGGCCCTGCGTGCTGAACTTTTTCAGGCCCGATTCCAGCTTCGGCTCCACGCAGCGTTCGCCCGCCAGATGGCTGAAGCTAAGTGGGCCGTGGCCCACTTAAAGTGGGCCTCCCACACACACTTTACCTGCACTTACCTGCGCCACATTTTCAAGGGCTTTTCAAGTTTTCCTAAGGTCTCATCGCCCCAATTCTAAAGATTATTAAAAAAAATAATAATAAATGCAGATTATGTCACAAATGGTTGCAGACCGTTAATGATTGCGATGGTCTAACAGGGGCCTCCGTGTCCACTGAAACTGGACCAGCTCGCTGCAAAAAACAAAAACCCGCAACCGTTTTGAGTAGGATGTGGACTGAGATCGGGGATCAGAGCACGTGAATTTATACAAAACTTGGACGTGAGGCTTTTCGAGATGATCTGTAAAAATCTCTCAGCAGCACAGCGACGCGTTTTTGAAGTGCCTCTGGCTCTGCCAGAATTTCACTGTTTCTGCCTTTCGGTCCGTTTCGAGAAATTCAAGGATTTTCAAGGAGAAGAAGAGCCTGTAAAAGCTTCCACACGAGAAGCCTGGGGACACAAACTAGCCAGAACAGGTTATTCCTGGGATATAATGATCATTCAGTGCAGTGTGAGGAACACAGGGTCACGCTGGCCTGACACACTCCTCAATTCTGCTTAGGGTGAGCAAAACACACACTCCGGAAGGCGCATGTCATTGTCATTATGGCCTAATCTTCACAATCCTTGGGAAATACATGTAAATAAGTTCTGTCAAACCCTGTCTGTAGTACCTCCTCTACAAACAGCACATTCAATGGCCACAGTGCATAAGGTGAGGTGACATTGCTGTCATTTCAAATACTACGTAGTTTATGAAATTATATACTTTAAAAACACTAACCTAGCCGTCTGTTCACTTTCTATTTTAGCTTCTTAATACAAGCCCAGCATAATTTTCTCTCTGACTCATTTTAAGAATAGATCATTTTTTGCACAAGTGTGCAATGAACCGTGACAGCTGCCTCTATGCATTTGTGCCAAACGATCCTCAGGTTGCGCCAGTCTGCTCCCTGATTGGTTCACTTGATAAAGGGTCTAACCCAACAGCTGACCAAGACTCAACATGTAGAATCGTTCAAGACACAAAACTGTCCAATCACCTCCAGCCCATGGTGAAGTGGACAATTTACTATGTTGGACTAATTAATGATTAAGCTAGCCTGAAACAGATATATAAGCAGATATTATGGATGTTTTAGTTATACTGTTTAGTTAAGAATATACAAGTATATATGTATTGTTACTGTCTATGTCGTGATTGGCCTTAAAAGTTAGAAGTTCCTTAGGAATCTGTCACCATGAGCGGGACATCTCAGCCCTCCCTCTATAGTGATATGACCCAGTTGTTTGCTTTACTGTATAAAAGGGAGGTGCGATCTTTTGTCTGCGCACACACACTTCCGGCTTGGCTTTATAATACACGCCGGTGTTCCGCGTGAAATACAGCTAATATGATATAACCGGTTTATGACTTTTTAATCAATCATGATTCTATGACAGGTTATGTCATTTTGTCTAATGACAGTTTGATATTAAAGTGTTATTAAACTCATTTAGATCTTACTAAGAGTTTTTTTAAAGTCTTACTCTGAATCAGTCGGCACCACCCACAGGATGTGTAGAGGCCCTCAGTACTTAGCACAAGATGGAAGCAGTGTGGGCGATACACTAGGAGCCCTTTTCCATCAGGACCAATCAACGCCCCCAGTACGTTTATGGGGACACAGTGCTATGGGAGCATATGAGACTTAAGAACGAGGCCCTGACTCACCGTAGCCATTAAAACCCCATGGCATTCATCCAGCGTGTTGCCAGCTCTTTCATCTTTTTTATCACCCTGAACAGGGCCTGCAGAGGATACCTAAAGATCCCTAACCTGAATTACTTCCTTACATAAAGCACTTTAATAAATGTACGGCTGCAGATCCAATTCAAAGCCAATTCAACTTTATTTGCGCAGT
>CM056380.1:105191442-105301442 GCA_029718625.1 Synaphobranchus kaupii
AAATGGCCACTGTGAAATTGGTACATTAGCTTATTTTTCAAGTATAGGAATGTCCTTCTTGGACTGATATAATGAACTATGGTGAACTATTGTGTCTACGTTAGATAGATTAATATTGAAGGCTTCGTAGGCTAACGTTACCTTGTTGAAATCGCCTCACAGCCTTACCACAAATGCAAATTCAGATAAATGAGCCGAGAATAGTTACTAAAATATTTAATAGCCATCTCGTTAACTAGCGTTATTAACAAACTTTGATTAACGTCACCGTTATGTTGTTCGAAGCTGTACGTGAACAAAACAGGCTTAACCAACAAGCTAGCCTATATGATAGGCCGTCATATGCATCGTCGAGAGGGGTGTAAATTTAGGTTGACAGACATGTCAATTTAATTCAATTTATCCCTAATTTAGCCAGTTTTACCCGACTAACCTACGATGGTCGTTTTTCATCAAGCGTCAGCGGGGCAATGTTAGTAAAGCTGGAGGATTGCGTCTGTTAGCAGCGGGTGGGTCTGCGAGCGGAGCTCTCAGCCCAGTGCACCAGCGAACTACTCCGGCCAACTCGTCCGCTGACCCGCTATCGTCTTGCTGTCTGGGCGGTTTTTCACGACACGAGACGGCGTTTCATTAACTTTTCAACATGTTCACTGGGGCAGGTTACTAGTAATGTAAGGCATCTTGAGATGTGAAGTCTGTCCTTAGAAATATTACACATTTGAAAACAATTTCATTATTATGCACAAGATAGCTGTTAGCTAACCAGCTACAGTCAGCTACCGCGCGGTATGCTCCTTGCGATCTGACCACCATAGTTAAGTGGAGATTTCATTTGAGGCGAAAATGCGAATAGGCCTCCTCATGTGATTGTACTGTGACGTAACTAGGATTACCACGTGACCATGTTCCAAATCTCATCGGTTTGTTCTTAACCAATCAGAGTTCAGTGCGCCTACTCAACACTCACCGATGAGTTTTTTTAAATCATGCCTATTTTTTTTCTGTGTAGCCTAAAAAAAATTGGACCCAGGAAAAATGTAAAATGTGATTGCCTGCTTCTATTGATTACCATATTGTGAACTTTTGATACCTAGACTGCGCTGGGGCGACTGTTGACTTTCACAACGCTCCATTGGAAATACATGACAGAGCTCATCCGTAATACTATTTCCGGCCATGGCAGCCATCTTGCGGCGGTGCCATTGCGGAAGAACCAAATTGAATAGGGCTGGGTTGGCTGACTTGGCTTGCTATGAGCATTCAGCTAACTGGCTCCGTCGCTGTAGCTATAGTTAGGTTATCTAACAGTTATGAAGTTCGCTTACCAGCTATCTTGTGCATAATAATAAAATGGTTTTCAAATGCTTTCACGTGTGTAATATTTCTAAGTACATACTTCATATCTCAAGATGGGTGTTAGATTACACTCGTAACCTACCCCAGTGAAATATGTTAGTGTTGAAGTCTGAAAAGCCGCCCAGATAGCAAGACGCTAACGGTAGCGGGTCAACATCGGGTTGGCTACAGAAAAGTTGTCCGGCTCCCGGCGTATTATGCTTGTTAATAACGCTAGTTAACAAGATAGTTATTAAACATTTTTAGTAAATATTCGTGGCTGTTTATCTGGATTTGCAGTTTTGCTCACGTTAGGCTGTGAGGCTATTTCAACAAGATAGCCGCTACGTGGCCTAGCCTAGCCATTAATCTGTCTAATGTCACCATAATGTTACAAGATCACCATAGTTCATTCTAACAGTCTAACAATAACATACATTCCGGAGAGGCCTGAAAAATAGGCGACAAGTTTCACTGTGGCCATTTCCATCGCGATTTCTAATTATTTAGACTACAGTTCCATGGCTACACCATAGTGATGGGCATTCCGGCTCTTTTCAGTGAGTCAGATCATTTGGCTCAGCTCACCAATAAGAGCCGGCTCTTTCGGCTCCCAAACGGCTCTTCATTCAGTAGCATTTCCGGTTTTTCAAAATCGGCCAAAGTTAGCGATATTTTGACCTATGATTGGTGTTTGTGCACATCTATCACTTAAATTGTTCAAAGGAATCTTACTCTACCTTCTAATTATCAAAACAACATTATTTTGCATTTTGTTTGTTATGAAAACTATTTAAATAAATGCAAAAACAGTAAGACGCTATTACACATGTGCATTGAAAGTAGGGCATTTTTACATCTTGAAATAAATAGCACAATAAACACAGTGCGTAGTTGAACATTTCAAAACTTGGATATGAATGACTTGTCTAACTATAGGCCTATCTCAAACCTTCCGTTCCTCTCTAAAATAATAGAAAAGGTCATTTCAAAACAACTCTGGTCATTTTTGCACCCTAATCAAATATTGGAAGTTTTTCAATCTGGTTTTCGACCCTCTCATAGCACTGAAACAGCCCTAGTCAAAGTATTCAATGACCTACTCCTTGCTTCTGATAGTGGCTATATCTCTGTACTCATGCTTCTGGATTTAAGTGCAGCATTTGACACAGTTGATCACCTCATCCTTCTGGATAGGCTTGAAAATATTGTTGGCCTCCGTGGACTGGCTCTTTCCTGGTTTAGATCATACAGACCGATATCAATTTGTGCATCTTAACAATGACTCCTCCTATAAGTCTAGGGTTAGATATGGAGTACCACAAGGATCTGTCTTTGGGCCTTTGCTCTTCTCTCTATACATGCTTCCCCTGGGACAAATCATTCGTAAACATGGCATTAACTTCCACTGCTATGCAGATGACACCCAGCTGTATCTATCAGTCAAGCCTGATGAAATTGTCCTGCTGTCAAAAATGGAAGCTTGTCTTATAGATATAAAGGAATGGATGACCCATAACTTTCTCTTGCTAAACTCTGATAAGACAGAGGTAATGGTAGTGGGGCCCAAGTCCCTGAGATGCAAACTATCTGGCTATATGCCTAACATTGATGGAATTTCAATCACCTCAAGTGCTGTCATTAAAGATCTTGGTGTTACGTTTGATCCAGATCTCGTATTTGATACACACATTAAAGACATCTCTAGGGTTGCTTTCTATCACTTGAGGAATATCTCAAAAATTCGAAAAATACTGTCCCTACATGATGCTGAAAAGCTAGTCCATGCTTTTGTTACTTCTAGATTAGATTATTGTAATGCTCTTTTGTCTGGATGTACACATTCCTCTCTGAAAGGGCTTCAGCTAATTCAAAATACAGCAGCTCGTATTCTCACGAGAACTAGAAGATTTGAACACATCAGCCCAGTGTTAGCTTCACTTCACTGGTTGCCAGTCAAATTTCGAATAGACTATAAGATTCTATTACTTACCTTTAAAGCCTTACATTGGCTTGCCCCCTTATATTTAAGGGATTTACTTTTCCCTTATAATCCCTCACGAACGCTCCGTTCGCAGGGCGCAGGCCTCCTTGTTATTCCTAAAATAGCTAAAAGTACCATAGGTGGTAGAGCCTTTTCCTATCGTGCTCCTCTCCTATGGAACAAATTGCCTGCTCATGTTCGGGGTGCAGACACTATCAGTTTATTTAAAGCTAGGCTTAAAACTCATCTTTTTAGTCTGTCCTATAGTTGAGGGGCAGGAGGTGGGTGGCTGGCATTAGCTATAGAGTCTCTGGTGGACTGAGCGGTCAGTGCTGTCACTGGATCATTATTGGTAGTGTTGTGTTAAGCTCGACCGGTCATGGTCTAGTGGTGACTGTCTCAAGCCTGCCCTCATGGCTGTAATGGCCCCTGCCTCTGTTTAGCCCTTAGCTATGCTGCCATAGCCTTATTCTGCCGGGGTTTCCTTATCGCAGCAGGCACCTCTGTCTCTCCTGCTGCGCTTGTTCTGCTACCATCTGAACCCCCTAACAATGTTTTTTTCTTTTTTCCTCTTCCCTGCTCTGGGCACCTGCCCGGAACTCTAGCCCAAGTTTCCCGAGTTTCCCGCGTCCTTCCCCCGCCCCCCTCCTGGCCCGGAGCTCCAGCCCAAGACCAGCTAGGCGCCCCCCACCTGCCACTGCTGATCTCTACATGATGGAGTCATCAGAATAGAATACCTCCCTATGACATAATCAACCCATAGGCCAGTGGAGGATGGGCATCCCCCCAATAGCCGGGTTCCTCTCGAGATTTCCCATCGGGGAGTTTTTTCTCGACACAGTATGAGGGTTTTCTCTCCTACTAGGGTTTTTACCTCTGCTATCTGGGGGCTTAGAGCTGGCATTTCCCATTTCCCCTTTCCTCCCCTTTCTGTTCTGTAAAGCGTCTTTGTGACAGTCATCTGTGAAAAGCGCTATATAAATAAAATTGAATTGAATTGAATTGAAAACAAAAGAGACACTCATAAAATAGAACATAATATTGCGTCATAACAAAGAAAAATAAATAAATGCATAAAAAAATAAATGAGCAAAACTGCAGCATCAGAACAATTAAACTGACCAACAATTAAACTTGTTTTTAAATTATTATTAATGTTATTTTGTTATAGTGGTTTTATTCATTTTTGGCCTAAAAATTATTCTCCGTGATTACAGTTCCACCAAGACCACAAGCACTTGTCTTGTGTTCATTTACAAAACAAATCGGCTCTTCAGATATGCGAGCCGGCTCCCAACGTTCACCTAAAAGAGCCGGCTCAAAGAGCCGACTCGTTCGCGAACGACACACCACTACTACACCACACTATTAGCTAGCCGCGCAAGGCTGGTTCACGGAAATCTTGAGCCAGGGAGCGGTCCGGATGTATGTAATGTTACCGCTGTAGCTAGGCTACTGCCTAGCCATACCACAGACGAACGTTACGGATTAAACAAAATAAACAAGCAGATGCAATAATCATTATTTAATTATGTGAACGTAATCATATCATAGACCTATAATATTTTGGTTTTCACATAACATCGAATGTTCTCACGACATCTGTTAGAGTGGATCTGGGGTAGGCGCTGGACTCAGAAAAACGGGCTGGAAATAACTTTGTTTTAATATAAGGGAAAGGTTGGTGGATCTAACATGTCATTAACTGAGGCACTCATAACACCTCACCTTCACTACTGTGTTGAAGTGTGGGGACACACCTATAAAGACACTATAGAGCCACTGTTCAAACTCCAAAAAAGGGCAATGAGAGTTGTATATAGTGTCCCATATAGAGACCACACAAATGATTTGTTTATTAAGGCAAAGTTTCTCAAGTGGCAGGATATAATTAAATATAATACTGTACAAATATTATTCTTAGCCTCCAAAAATCTCTTACCCGTAAATATACAGAAACTGTTTCTAAAGAGAGATGACATACATAACCTAAGAGGAAATATGATTTATAAACAAAAATCTATAAAGTCAACACTCAGAGGTCATTCATTATCCATTGTGGGGGTTAAGCTTTGGAACAGTTTACATGATGAGATTAAAATGTCTACAAATTTAAAGACCTTCAAGGGTAAGATAAGATGCAAGATGGTAGAAAATTATCAAGTTAAAAAAATTAGGGGGTTATCAGGAAAAGAAAACAAAGTCATGATGTACTTTACTTTACTTTTTACAAAAAAAAAAACAAAAAAAAACCATAGCAAGCGGTTTACACAGGATCCTGGACCTTGCAACAAAAGACAACAGACATTGGTCGCACAAACTCTCATGATGGAGCTTCTAAACTGGTCATTTAACGCTATTGACAAAATATTCTCGACAAGGCGTGAGGGCACTGGCGAGCCGTCATGTCCAGATGGGACCTTTCTGGCAGGGTACACCATGGATGGGTGGGACAAATGGCGTGTAGTGTGTCTGGCAGTACTAGATTTAGAAGATGTGGAAGATGTGTACCTGTTTGGATTCATGATGGTGGGACTAATCGGCCTAGGATTTGGCCAGTACTTGATGTACCGACAGCTGAGAAAAAAGGGGTTTGACGTCTCTGGAAACAGGGAATTACTGACCATACTGAGAAATTTGAGATCGGACATCAACAAAATCAAGGGAAAAATAGCCATAATGCAGGCAGAAACCACCAAGCCTCCGGAGGACTGTGCAGAAAATAGCGAGGGGTAATGAACTCCGAGATCCGGCAAACATACCTACTCAGGCATAATGCACGGAATTTACAGGGGACAACAGAACATCATAAAAACGTAGAAACGGTCACTTTTAATTTGGACATTAGCTGAACAATATTTGGGAATGTCTGACGTTGAAATGAAACAAATTGTTTGGACCAATATATGACATGTATATGTAAACCTACTTATTTGGACTTTAATAATCTGGTTTGTTTTACTTTAGAGTATTTTACTTTATATTATTATTTTTTTTTTCTTTCTTTCTTGATCAGTTTCGCTATAAAGAAATTTCAGATATGCTGTTGTGATACTAAAAATATCTGTTTTAATTAAATGTATAATATGGACATTTAAAATCGTGAGGGAATTGGGGCGGGACTTGATAAGCAGGCTGCTTTTTTCCCGTATCCCTTTTCGGCAGGAAATGTATTTGTTAAATGCATATTTCAGAAATGTGATGCAATGTGACTATACTCATGCCGAAATAAACAAATAAACAAATAAACATCAACTGGTTATATTTTTCAAAATAGCCTATTTTTTCTAACCGCGTGACACAGTAGGCTATGCGATAAATGTTTGCGAAGAACAGCGAGTGCTCCCCGTTGTCTAGCCCAGCAAGGCTATAGGACATTGTAGCTTTACATAACATTACATTACGTTATTGTGGCTGCGTTTACTATTATGTTGCTTTTGTATGTCGATTTACACATGTGCATCCTCTCATCGCTCAAAAGAAATCAACCGGATTGAGTTGCGCATTAAAACCAGATAATGCACTTTTAACCGCGCGTAAGTGTCTTTGCTTACAGACACCCGTGGATGAGTTTTGCTAGTAGGCTACCACTTAGATCCCACATAAACTTGTACATTTTTGTGGATGTGCGTCTTACTGTGTTCTCACGTTCAGCCTGCACCTTGATGTGGTGATGGCCTTTAAACTGAGACAGGCTGCTGAACTTTGCTGTGTCCTATAACAAACTCCTTACGACTCTACGTCCCCCCTTATCATCCAGGACAACGTTGGAGACGGTGATTAAACTTGCTGTGAATGAAACGCAGCATATCGAAGAATAAAATGTTTTCCTTATTTATGATTCATCATTTTGAATGGTGTACTTGATTATTTAGTCTTTACAAATGAAAAAAAAAGAAGCAATTTCACCTTATACCTACTGCATGACTTATGCAAACAATGAACCCTTCAATAAAAAAGTTTTATAATTAATTTTAACTTTTTATTAATGTTTCCCCAAAATGTACATATTAGACAGCTACATCCAGCTTGGGGAGAAATACGCAAGGAAGGCCATGGATTGGCAGCTCACTCACAGCATTTTCTTCTCCTCAGAAACAGAAATAAAGGCAGATGTTACAAGATGCCTGCGCACACATAGCAAAGACTTGAACAGAACCCCAGTGAATTCAGAAATTTCGACTTTGAGCAGCAGCCCCAAAAACCGACACATACAGTAGGCCTACCAACAGCTGGGTATACAGGTATAGGTGGATGAGTGGTAGCAATTGTTCTTGACATAACTGAGAGACAGTGAAAGGAATAGAAATAAGATGGTTAGAACCATTAGAGGACAGGAGAATAGTAGCCTATGATCAGAATTGTGTTCATGCAGGATTGATTCACACAATAGCGCAATGGTCTTAGCCTTTAGGTTAAGATACACTTTATGTTAACAGGTGAAAAATCAACCCGGTCTCACGCTTTTTCGTGCTCATAGTCACGACAATGAATCTATTGAATCGTCACCCTGAGCACGATTGTCCGTCCGACTTTTATGGCGCTACACAGAACGAAATTTAAACCCATGCATTTTTAGTGCTAACATTTCTCAGACTGTTTTTGTGCTACACAGAATTAAATTTTGAGCTGTTCCTGGGGGCTTGGTTACTATGCTACTTTTCGGTTGTTAGCTAGCTAGCCGGCTAGCGAATTTTGTTTACCAGACGAGTGACTTTTGAGTAGCTACTATGCAGTTGGTTGATGGCGATAACCGCTAAATATGTTAATAGGGACACAAAAAACATGTGGAAAAGTTTATTAAGTCACAAAAAAGCAAACAGTTTATGTCGGATATGGTCAAAATCCCACAATCTCAATTCATTTTAATACTGTCCCCTACATGGACGACCCATCTGAACCCTAACGGACTACAGACGGCGCCATCTTTTCACAGGCCATCCATTACGTAGAGCTCTCGGGTCTTTTTGGGAATTGTAGTTCTAAATTATTAGTACTAATAACTAAAAAAATACTAATCCTATTGACCTGGGGCTTAAAATTAATGTTCAATATAGAATCAGTTAAAATCCCAATTGATCATCTAATTGAATCATCAAAGTATCAAATGATTAAGCATCAAACGTTTTATTCAGGCACTTCTGTTAGAACTTGAAGGCTGGCTCTGACATTATTTATGAAAGACTAGTTCGTTAATCATCCTGTTAAATATCTACCCAATATGTGTATTGGTTCCAGAATTAGAAGCATTTGAAGTTTGGCCAGATTTGCCCTTCTACGGGGCGCTACTGAGTCCCCTGGAGTGTCAGGGCAAAAAAATTGATATATATATGTTACTCTCCAGGCCTTTCCAAAAATGTCTTTAGTTTTGTCCTACGACAACTCTGGCTACAGCCTCTTTGAGGTGTAGTTTCTGAGACCCTTTGAGACTCCAGCCTGGATAAAATCAAGTCTTTAGATTTTTTGCTTATTTGGTGGGAAAAATCCTACAAGGTATTGATGTTTTTCCTAATCACAGTCATACGTTTGGATTTGTGCTAGTGTAGACATTATTTTACCTACCAAATACATCTGGATTGTTGTCATATGAGGGTTAGGGTTAGATAACATGCTGTTTTTGAAGCGCTTTAGCCCTTCCTCCAAACCTCCTGAATAGTCCTACATGGTCAGGATTATATAATGTTGTAGCCTCAATATCCCTCTGTTTACAGATGAAGTTTCCTACATACACTACTCACAAAAAGTTAGGGATATTCGGCTTTCGGGTGAAATTTCAGGATGAACCTAAAATGCACTATAACCTTTACAGGTGAAATTAATTTGACCTTCTCTAAACTTTTGAATGCACATGTCCAACTATTCAATGTTTCAGTACTTTTTGCACAACTTGCTGTTCTCTAACAAGGAGCTGAACGGCAAAATTCACAACAGGTGTTTTATCCATGAATCGACCAATAAATTTCCTCGTTCAATTAGAATTGGTATTTAAACAGTCCTCTTCATCATGCTGTTCACATTTTGACATCATGAGACCAAGACGACACCTAACAATTGATCAACAGTACCTCGCCATTGCGAGGCTTCAAACAGGATGTTCTCAGAGGGAAGTGGCCACTGAGCTTAGAGTGTCACAGAGTGTCATCAGCAGGTTGCAACAGAGATACAGAGAGACTGGAAGAGTCACAGAAAGGTATAGAAGTGGACGTCCTTTGGCCACATCCCACACTGATGACCGCTTCATTGTGAACAGTGCCCTGCGGAACCGGATGATGAATGCCACTCAACTCCAGGCACATTTAAGGGAGGTGAGAGGCACCCAAGTGTCACGTCAGACCATTCGAAACCGTTTACATCAGTGTGGTCTGCGTGCTAGACGACCTGCAAGGGTACCTGACCACACCACCAGGCACAGGCGTCATCGTCTTGCATGGGCCAGGGAGCATTTACGCTGGACGAGGGACCAGTGGGCCTCAGTGCTGTTCTCTGATGAAAGTCGATTCACGTTGAGCAGAAATGATGGCCGCCAACGATGTTGGAGACGTCAAGGAGAGCGCTATGCATCAGCCACTGTTGTCACCAGACGACCCTTTGGTGGTGGCGGTGTTACAGTGTGGGCAGGTGTGTCTAGTCAATACAGAACTGCCCTACACTTTGTGAATGGTACAGTGACAAGCCCATACTACCTGAATAACATCATTAATCCAGTCATTGTGCCCCTGCATGAACAACACAGGCCTAATTTCATCTTCATGGACGACAATGCTCCAGCTCATCGAGGTCGCATCATTAGGGAAAGGCTGCTGGAGACTGGGGTACCTCAAATGGAGTGGCCTGCACTTTCTCCAGACCTGAATCCCATAGAAAACCTATGGGATCAGCTGACTCACCGTGTAGAGGCTCGTAACTCTGTACCCCAGAACCTCAATGACCTGAGGGCCGCCCTTCAAGAAGAGTGGGATGCCATGCCTCAGCAGACAATAAGTCGACTTGTGAACAGCATGAGACGTCGTTGTCAAGCTGTAATTGATGCTCAAGGGCACATGACAAGTTATTGAGACATTGACATTTTTGTTGTGGTATACCCACCACTGTTGTTGGCTTTTGTTTCAATAAATTGTTTGAGATGAGGAAATCACCATTGCATGCTTCTACTTAAATGCCCTACTTTCATGATACGTATAATATCACTGTAGCGTGAACTTACATTTTCCATAAATTTCACCCGAAAGCCAAATATCCCTAACTTTTTGTGAGTAGTGTATATCTCTGAAGATGACACTGTTATGAACTTGTAGGTGGCAGTTTCCACAGCTGATTTGTGGCTTATCCTTACCATGGGTGATGAGTTGATAATCTGTAAAAAGCGCTATACAAATAAAATTGAATTGAATTGAATTGAATAATCAGATGGACTAGTTCTGATACCCGTTGGAGCACACAATCACTAATTGGCCATTTAGTCGACCCTATACCTAATTAATGCGTGTGTGCGCACATTGCGTGCCACCTGCTGGCTGCTGTGCACCGGACATACAGAGGTTTTCTCTTTTATGCGTTAGGTATAATTTTTTACGTCAAAAATTACAATATACACTACTCACAAAAAGTTAGGGATATTCGGCTTTCGGGTGAAATTTCAGGATGAACCTAAAATGCACTATAACCTTTACAGGTGAAATTAATTTGACCTTCTCTAAACTTTTGAATGCACATGTCCAACTATTCAATGTTTCAGTACTTTTTGCACAACTTGCTGTTCTCTAACAAGGAGCTGAACGGCAAAATTCACAACAGGTGTTTGATCCATGAATCGACCAATAAATTTCCTGGTTCAATTAGAATTGGTATTTAAACAGTCCTCTTCATCATGCTGTTCACATTTTGACATCATGAGACCAAGACGACACCTAACAATTGATCAACAGTACCTCGCCATTGCGAGGCTTCAAACAGGATGTTCTCAGAGGGAAGTGGCCACTGAGCTTAGAGTGTCACAGAGTGTCATCAGCAGGTTGCAACAGAGATACAGAGAGACTGGAAGAGTCACAGAAAGGCATAGAAGTGGACGTCCTTTGGCCACATGCCACACTGATGAATTGTGAACAGTGCCCTGCGGAACCGGATGATGAATGCCACTCAACTCCAGGCACATTTAAGGGAGGTGAGAGGCACCCAAGTGTCACGTCAGACCATTCGAAACCGTTTACATCAGCGTGGTCTGCGTGCTAGACGACCTGCAAGGGTACCTGACCACACCACCAGGCACAGGCGTCATCGTCTTGCATGGGCCAGGGAGCATTTACGCTGGACGAGGGACCAGTGGGCCTCAGTGCTGTTCTCTGATGAAAGTCGATTCACGTTGAGCAGAAATGATGGCCGCCAACGATGTTGGAGACGTCAAGGAGAGCGCTATGCATCAGCCACTGTTGTCACCAGACGACCCTTTGGTGGTGGCGGTGTTACAGTGTGGGCAGGTGTGTCTAGTCAATACAGAACTGCCCTACACTTTGTGAATGGTACAGTGACAAGCCCATACTACCTGAATAACATCATTAATCCAGTCATTGTGCCCCTGCATGAACAACACAAGCCTAATTTCATCTTCATGGACGACAATGCTCCAGCTCATCGAGGTTGCATCATTAGGGAAAGGCTGCTGGAGACTGGGGTACCTCAAATGGAGTGGCCTGCACTTTCTCCAGACCTGAATCCCATAGAAAACCTATGGGATCAGCTGACTCACCGTGTAGAGGCTCGTAACTCTGTACCCCAGAACCTCAATGACCTGAGGGCCGCCCTTCAAGAAGAGTGGGATGCCATGCCTCAGCAGACAATAAGTCGACTTGTGAACAGCATGAGACGTCGTTGTCAAGCTGTAATTGATGCTCAAGGGCACATGACAAGTTATTGAGACATTGACATTTTTGTTGTGGTATACCCACCACTGTTGTTGGCTTTTGTTTCAATAAATTGTTTGAGATGAGGAAATCACCATTGCATGCTTCTACTTAAATGCCCTACTTTCATGATACGTATAATATCACTGTAGCGTGAACTTGCATTTTCCATAAATTTCACCCGAAAGCCAAATATCCCTAACTTTTTGTGAGTAGTGTATAATTCGTAGCTCTAGTAGGCTAGTCTGTGAGCCAGTAGGGTTGGGCGGTACCATCTGAGGGGAATAATGCTCATAGTGATTTTTGGCAAGGTATACATCTCTAGAGTTATAAAATATGTGATAGCATTGTTGTTACTGCATACCAGTTTTGCCTAACCTGAATCATAGCGCGGAGCTTTCAACACCATAACAGCGCGGAAACCCTGGGGAAAAAAATTTAATATTTTCACGGTAAGAATAATTTTTTTTACAACGTTAGGTTAGCCTGTTTGTCTTCTTCGTCGTCCTGCTTGAGCTAAATTAGCATTAACCACAAATATGCTTTGCTGTTAGGTCTGTTTATTTTCCTGCATCACCCTCGTCGTAGGAGTAACTTGTTGAACTAAACCAATGTAACCAGGAAAAAATTTATTCACTCACCACATAACGTAGGCTACACATACAGCGTAGCTATAAATAGGATGTTTATGAACATAGACATAGGCTATATAACATACATTAGTATATCATTTTTTTTATCTTAACGCATAGCGGACACTTGTGCCCCGTTTATGCAGTCTTAAATTGCAGTAGTCTATAACGTTGATATTGGAAGGTTATCGTAATAACGCTATGTCCATTGCAGTTTCGAGGGGGTTACGTTAAGATTAGCCAAATGTGTTCTAAAGTATAACTAACGTTATGCTATGCCTGGCTTATTTTCTTTTAAATGTGCATGGAGCTACTATTGGTGTATTATCAACAGGCTTTTGTGATGGCATGTCCTTTCTAGGCCTCTGGCTGCTACTGCGAACTAACTTAGCTAACGGTAGCTAACAAAGTTACCTTTCATTTTGCTTATTTATTCGGGAGCATAACTTTGCAGTCGTCGCTATACATGTCTATGGTCGCTAACTAGTTACAACGGCAGCCATTACTCTGTGAAAAGGGAGAAAATGACCACCTTCACGTGACAGGTCACGTTGGCCAATCAGAGAAAAAACTTTGGGCCGTGAAAACGGTGCCGTTTTGAGAAGGCTTCTGCCTTCCTAGTTAGTATATAGTTCTGTGGGTTTGACCACTAAATCAAATTGTCTTCAAAGCCCGGTGCTGTTCTGGGGGCTTGTTCAGTACTCTCACTCACGAGTTAGCGAATCAGTGAGTGCGAGTCAGAACTGCCCAACAGTCACTCACCCGCACCCGCTGAGTCAATGAGAACCAACGAGTGCAAATATAAAGGCCTAATATTGCAAATTTAAAATAAAAGAATACAATAACTACTAATAGGCTACAGATGCACTATTGGAAAATTCAAATAAAACACTAAAACAGGCTAAGTATATAAACAGATTCAACAGGGCAACATTAGATTCGTACGTGCAGTCAGACCTTCAGCTCAGGGCAGGGAGAGCAAGTAGAGTTGAAACAAGCGCCAAAGTGGTTGCTTTCTCACAGGGCTAGGTTAATACATTACATTACATTACATTACAGGCATTTAGCAGACGCTCTTATCCAGAGCGACTTACACAACTTTTCTATCATTGTTTACATATTATCCATTAATACAGCTGGATATATACTGATGCGATTCAGGTTAAGTACCTTGCTCAAGGGTACAACGGCAGTGTCCTACCTGGGAATCGAACCTGCAACCTTTCGGTTACAAGGCCAATTCCTTAACCATTATACTACACTGCCGCCCCGTACAGTGATTTAAAATCACTAATACAGTGATTTACTTGATACATTTCCACAAATAAAGTTAATATAAGAGTTGCACAATAGTGTGAGTAACACCTTGTCTCGCCTCGTCTTCGCAGTTCGCATTAGCAAGTAGCAGGTAGGAGGGGCGAGTCAGTGAACGAGTTAGTGGAGGAGAGGACTTGTCACTCCTGAGTCAGTAAAAAGAGTCGTTCGTTTCGAACGATTCGTTCAAACTCGCACATCACTATTGGACACTCATTAGATGATCAGCATATATCTGGATTTATATATTTTCGATTGCTTTTCACATTGGTTCAGCTCCATAAGATTCTTTCATAAGAATATTCAACATTGATAAACAAGCACCGATAAAATACGACATGTATACGCTACTACAACTTAGATAGTTTATATCGCTTATTCTACCGTTTAATGCTGATAACATCAGTGTGACACAGGATTAAGACACAAATAAAGTTTGTACAGATTTATTTTTTTCCCCACAACACTCTCATATGATACAAACACACATTGTACACAGATGAGCCAAGACAGAAATGTGGTTTTACGTAGCTGACGTGTAAGGGCTGTGCTTTTGGAATTCCCACACTGAACAGGATTGCTGTTACACAATAACTGCATACAAAAACATATTCAATATGAGCCATATCAAGAAAAGGGCAAAGCTATATCTGCCAGAGTGGGATATCCAAAATATACGCAGCCATACCTTTAAAAATGTATATTTGCAATCATAATCAATAGATATGTATTCCTTCAAATTCCATACATAAGATGCAATAAATATCAGGTCTGTCAATTTTACATTATCTACAGATGTAAATGCAGCTTGATCCACTGCACGATAGTTGTTTTTAATGCAAAAATAAAGATAGCTTAAATACATGCCGCTACAATGAGTATTCTCATACCCTAGCTGTTCCTCAGCGAGTAGCTGTTCCTCAGCGGGTAGTCAAAAAATACTTCCTGCGTTATTATAAGACTGGCATGGATTCATAATTGAACTCAAACTGTATACAGTGTAGACCTCAGTATCTACAATAACATGTACAGAACATATACAATATTGCTCCACCCCATAACCCTAACCCCCATAACCACAAATCCCTTGAATATAAAATGTTTTGTTACCCCCTTTAAGATTTGAATATTTTTGTAAATTCATTCAAGAGCTAAAAGCAAAACGTGTTAAATATATAACTGTAGTTTAAACTTTAAAATAGAATAAATAGTGATTAGTGTTGGCCACAAAGCATCAATAGTGTAAAATTCACCTCTTTCTCAGTGAAGTTTAAGAGTATTTTAAACAAAAACACATTCCAATCTTAAAAAGAAGGTGAAAACCTTTTCAAATATTGTCCACAAGCATACGGCCAGAGTGTTACATTGAGCGTAAACCGAAAAGGCCTACTGTGATACCCAAACCCATAAGGCCTACTGTGATACCCAAACCCATAAGGCCTGCTGTGATACCCAAACCCATTTTAAACTTTGTTACTGTGGCGTAATCATCAGCATGTCAGAGACCATCTCTACTACTCTTCTTCTTACTCTTTATTGCTCTGGTTTAATATTTTTTAAATTATGTCACTTAGTTGCATGATTATCTGTCATCACATAAGCAATATATCCATCATTTAACACTAAATAATTTTACACCAGCCATTTGGTGTAAGGTTTTGAAAAAACGATCCGAAGGTACATCTTTGACCAGCTATGTAACGGGCAATACTAGTGCAGGGGAAAGGCCTTTGATTACATTTTGCTTTGAAGTTTTATGCTATCCTTTCAAAACTAAATTTATTTGTCCCAGTCCTCTTGAATCTGCTCCTGATGACACATCCTGCTGTTATTGCAAGTAGGAATTTGATAAAATATATGAACTTTAATGCACAGCAAAATATCAATCTCCTACATTCCTGCTATGGCTGTCATTAGGCAAACTGCAGGCGTTGGCATCAAAATGTTAAACTGATTCAGACGTTACAGTAAGCAGCCCCAATAGCCATGGGACCTAAACTACAGAAACAGCCCCAATAGCCATGGGACCTAAACTACAGAAAGCAGCCCCAGTAGCCATGGGACCTAAACTACAGTAAGCAGCCCCAATAGCCATGGGACCTAAACTACAGAAAGTAGTTAAGAATGACATGATTATAAATGATCTGTGATAGCTAACCTGCTGTTTATTGGCACATTTATGTCCAAAATGGCGAAATGGTCAAACGTAACAGTCTTCGGGATTGCTATCAAAGGTTAACAGTATGTCTTCGGGGATTATTTTGAAAGACATACTTTTTCAACAGGAAGTGCGCAACAGCGGCTGCGTTATTGTTAAAGTTTCCGATGGTTCGCTGTCGTTTAAGCCCCTCTGTCTGTTTTTCCCCCAAGTTTTCAGTATCAAACATGTTAAATCACACCGACGTTGGGTGCCCATGAAAATGGCAGGGAGTATTTTTCAGAACTTGAACCGAAACGTTTATGGCCAGGAGAATCAAACACTTCACGCTTGATAAATACACTTCACAGCTTTTTTCCAGTAAGGAGTTAGTCCTTTGCTCATTTCAAGTACAAACCGTGTAAGAAAAAAGGAGCCGTCTGAGTTCTTGCGATACAGCGTCCAGTGATTTGTTTTAGTTGTTTTTTTGCCGTTGTCAGTCGATGTACTGCGAGAGCCAGCGGAAGCCCTCCCCGTAGCCCTGCCTCTTCAGCACGCTGCACATGAACACCTCCAGAGGCCTCAGATTGAGGTCCTTCAGCGAGACGTTCCCCTGGGGGGAGGGGCACAGAGAGGCATGAACATCTGGAGAAACTACACCTGCGTACCTGCGTACCTGCGTATCATCAACACACTCTGATTCATCTACAGGGAAACCACACCTGCGTACCTGCGTACCATCAACACACTCTGATTCATCTACAGGGAAACCACACCTGCGTACCTGCGTATCATCAACACACTCTGATTCATCTACAGGGAAACCACACCTGCGTACCTGCGTATCATCAACACACTCTGATTCATCTACAGGGAAACCACACCTGCGTACCTGCGTATCATCAACACACTCTGATTCATCTACAGGGAAACCACACCTGCGTACCTGCGTACCATCAACACACTCTGATTCATCTACAGGGAAACCACACCTGCGTACCTGCGTATCATCAACACACTCTGATTCATCTACAGGGAAACCACACCTGCGTACCTGCGTATCATCAACACACTCTGATTCATCTACAGGGAAACCACACCTGCGTACCTGCGTACCATCAACACACTCTGATTCATCTACAGGGAAACCACACCTGCGTACCTGCGTATCATCAACACACTCTGATTCATCTACAGGGAAACCACACCTGCGTACCTGCGTATCATCAACACACTCTGATTCATCTACAGGGAAACCACACCTGCGTACCTGCGTACCATCAACACACTCTGATTCATCTACAGGGAAACCACACCTGCGTACCTGCGTATCATCAACACACTCTGATTCATCTACAGGGAAACCACACCTGCGTACCTGCGTATCATCAACACACTCTGATTCATCTACAGGGAAACCACACCTGCGTACCTGCGTATCATCAACACACTCTGATTCATCTACAGGGAAACCACACCTGCCCACTTCAGTGTCAACACAAACTCATCTACACACAAAATCTCAAGGTTCTGCACCGTCACACCTGCATCTATTCCAGCTGTGACTAAATCATTAATCGTCATTTACTTCACTTTAACATAATATTTAATATAGTTTTAAAACAGATGGAGACAGAAAACTGCCACTGGCCCCTTTTAAAGAAGAAAAAACTCCATGAATGTTTAAAAATTAAAGTTTGTTTGGAAAGACTGTACCACTTTGTTCATTTTGGGGGTAGGGGTCTGACAAAACAGGAAATGACCCGTCACAAGGCTTCAGGTTGCATGACACACAAGAATTGCAAGAGTGATTTTAGTCATGTGACACTAATTATCCATATCAGTGCAATGTTGTGATACACTAATAAAAGTGTCTTCAATCACATGCACAACGTTTCCCTTGATCGCTTACTATCAATTTGCTCAAATAAAAGATGTTATTAGACAATGTTGGCACTGTACCTGGGAAACCTGCAGCTGGATTACTTTTAAAAACGTGTCTTAAATGTATTTGTGTGACAGAGGAACAGCCCCATTATTACTCTGTTATACAGCAGGGTGCTACCTGAGTACATACTACACCTGAGTACATACAGGTCTATATTACTACACCTGAGTACATACAGGTCTATATTACTACACCTGAGTACATACTACACCTGAGTACATACTACACCTGAGTACATACAGGTCTATATTACTACACCTGAGTACATACAGGTCTATATTACTACACCTGAGTACATACTACACCTGAGTACATACTACACCTGAGTACATACAGGTCTATATTACTACACCTGAGTACATACAGGTCTATATTACTACACCTGAGTACATACAGGTCTATATTACTACACCTGAGTACGTACTACACCTGAGTACATACAGGTCTATATTACTACACCTGAGTACATACAGGTCTATATTACTACACCTGAGTACATACTACACCTGAGTACATACAGGTCTATATTACTACATCTGAGTACATACTACACCTGAGTACATACAGGTCTATATTACTACATCTGAGTACATACTACACCTGAGTACATACAGGTCTATATTACTTCACCTGAGTACATACAGGTCTATATTACTACACCTGAGTACATACAGGTCTATATTACTACACCTGAGTACATACAGGTCTATATTACTACACCTGAGTACATACAGGTCTATATTACTACACCTGAGTACATACTACACCTGAGTACATACAGGTCTATATTACTACACCTGAGTACATACTACACCTGAGTACATACAGGTCTATATTACTACACCTGAGTACATACTACACCTGAGTACATACAGGTCTATATTACTACACCTGAGTACATACAGGTCTATATTACTACACCTGAGTACATACTACACCTGAGTACATACAGGTCTATATTACTACACCTGAGTACATACTACACCTGAGTACATACAGGTCTATATTACATTCTGTATTTGACCTTAAAATCTATATTTAGTCCTAGTACATGAAAAGTACTTTTCTTGGTGCACTTTTTAAATTCAAGATTTAACCTGTAAAATTGCTTCACTGTTATACATCAAGTGGCATTAATCACATTTTTTCTGTTGGTTTTTGGTTTGAATCAGGAAGCTTTACACCCAGATGTAGGATGACCACATGTTTGTTTTTAATAATGAAAAATATATTTTTATTTTTATTATAAAAATAAAAATAAAAAAAGGCTTGACATTAGACAGTAATTTTCTGATACTGTAATATTCCACATGTATGCCATATAGACAATGCTAAATTCTGACAGTAGACATTTTGATTAAGAAACGCTCACCTTTCCAGTAGTGTGTCCATGCAGGCCGAACATGACTCTCAGTCCATCCTCGCTCACAGCTTCAGGGCGGTCGATCTTATTCCCCAGAATAAGGATGGGCACAGTGGAGATTGTCTCATCTGTTAGCAATGCCTTTATAGAGGTCAAAGGTTATGTTAACACCAACACACAAACACTGTACATTTGCATTTACAGACAAATAAATGTTTATGGCAGAATATAAACCCATTGTAAAAGCTGCCACACACCTGGAAATATAAACAATTGGAATTGAAGGTATAATTAATTTTTTTTTTAAACTTTCAAAAATCATATTCTGCCAGTTCACTTATTGGGTGAAACATCGTTCAACATCTTAAGCATGAAACTCGGCTGTATTCTTGTAGCTTGAGCTATGCGGTTATTTGTAAAAAAAAAATTGGTGGTAAGAAATGGTGATGTTGAGAGTACAGCCAAGCAGAGCTTACATCAAGTTCAACTTTAGATTCAGCAAGGCGTTCGTGATCTGCACAGTCCACCAGAAAAACGATTCCGTTTATAGCGGGAAGGTAATTCTTCCAAACCCTTCTTGCTGTAACAGAAAACAGTACAAATGTTGGTCCTCTGTGGATCTTATTGGTCAGGACCACGTTGGGTTCCGGTCCTTGCCATTTGGTCGCTGCAGACGTAACCTACCTTCTGCACTAGCAGCATCACTAGTAGAACATTCCATGTGAACTCAGCTCATAGCAACATGCGTACATCGAAGAGTACAGACCACTTTAACTAACTGCCAAAATGCTATACCCTTTAGGTAAAAGAGCAGAAAACTGAAGTAAAACCCAAATCTAATGCTTAAATTTCTAAAGGTCAAACATCATTTACAACATAACTCTCTGTGTGGGTTATATGGAAAACATTTGGAATTGCATGGAATAAAAAAATTTGGCTAATTTAGGAAATTTGCACAGCGGTAATTCGCCTTCCGAACGCGAAATTAGCATGTGCACTGTACAGCCTTTATAAATACATAAACATGCCATAAATGCCTCTATGTCTTGTGCTCCTGGGACAGTCTATGTTTCCGTGTCACTCACTGGGTACTAAACGGTTGCGTGTGAAACAGTGGTCTGAGGGGTTGCTGGGTGGCTCATTGGGTTAAGGGTCCACACTGTGGTGCATGAATAAGCCTCATGGCTTTGGATGGAAACTGGACAGTGCCAGTGTCGACTGGCGCCCGTGTTGCCAGGGTACGGGAGGGGTCAGTTGGATAGGGTTCCACCTTTCACCGCTCTAGGGTGACCAACAACAGCGCTCGTAAGACTGCATGCCAAAGCCGCATATGAAAGGTCCCTCCTCAGCGAGCTTAACTCTGCTCCGCGAAAAGAAGCAGCTGTAGAATGGCACGTGTTTCGGAGGAGAGCTGTGGGTGTTGGACATTCTAAATTGGGGAATTGGATATATGCAGCCCATGGGTTGGGTGCCAAATTTATCTAAAAAAAATAAATAAAAAAAACTGGTCTGAAATGGCACAATACAGTGTAGTCCCCTTTGAAGAATATAATCCTGTGGCTAGTTAAAAAAACTCAGTGGTTTGTGACATTCAATTAACTTTAAAAGAAATGATATGTACCTAAATCACGTAGTCATTCTGCGTAAATTAATCATTGTACACTTAAATGAATCATTGTAAGCATATTTTATATTATTTGGATTTCCTTGATGATTTCTGGTTTATCAAACCATAATGTCAGCGCGGAGAAAAATTCATAAGCGGACTTCAACCCAAAGTACCGGAAAGCCCATGTAGACAAATGCACACTGTTCAAAAGACTGCAGTGTTCAGCACATACACACTGTGTACACAGGGGTCAAATAATGTTTATCAACACACTCCTTGGGATACAATCAAATGCAATTTAAGGACAAAGAGACACTTTAGCCCCATTCAATCAAACCAACATTATGCTATAAGGACACATCTTATGGTCATAATGACTGCAAATCTAAGAAACAGGAACAGGTCTGAAATCAAGAGACAAGAGCGAGCTTGTTTGCCCGGTTTAATACATTATAACAGAATACAAGGACAACGTATTTAAGACAATGATTTAATTGAGGAATGTCATCACGCATAAAGCAATCAGCTAATGAAGTTTCCCCCACTTATCTATACTACGTGGCATATTTATAAATACATTTAAAAAGGTTGTAATAATTAATAGGACTGCAGGAACTATTGATAAGTCAAAATAGGTCTTTCCAGAGTAAAAGCTGTTTGAAATGCTACCAAAAGACTTTCACAATTAAAATGTGAAATTGGGTTTGGAGTACTCTACACAGTAAATTGTAGTAATATTTCAGCTATTTGGTGGTAATATGTATTCTGATGGGTTTAATGATGATTAAGGAGTTCAACATAGGAGATGTCATAGATACGTGTACCATGTACGGTTAATGGTTAGCATTAAAGGAAAGCAGCCATGAACTTTGACTTCTGACATCATTTGATTTTTCTGATATCGTTTAACATAGTTCTTTATAATACTGCAATACGAGGAACATTATTTTTAACTTTTTTTAATTTTTATTTATTTATTTATTTTTAAACCTGAAGTTCCGTTCTCCATCGCCAACAGGGTATCATAGTACCGTCTAAAGCAGGGCTGCCCAACCCTGGTCCTGGAGATCTACTGTCCTGCAGGTTTTTAATTATTTAATTCGCCCAATCATTTATTACTTGATATTTTAGCTACAAGTTCATGAATGACAGCTGAAGACTGTCCATGTGTCCCAACATGAAACAGCTTATTGTGTTCTAATTTACAGTTAAGCCAGTATAAGTTTATTCGGTTAATTAGCTAACTTGTCCAGTGTAACCGGGGACAATGAAAACCTGCATACACACCGGTGCTGCAGGAATGGAATTGCCCACCCCTACTCTACAGTGACATCTAGAGGATAGGGGCTGAACTAAACATCCAATGTTTCCCAGATCACATTCAGGAAAAACTCTAATAATAGAACACTCATTACCACTTCAATAGGCAGTTTTTTTTAATGCCAAGTTAACCTGAACTCAAGTAACCTGCAGTCACAGAACAATAATACTGTGTGTACATTAGCCTATAGGTTGTGAACCAAAAAATGGAAACCCCAAATGTAAAGTCCCTTAAGGTTGCTGGACCACCACTTGTGCCCAATGCAGCCTGTATGCACTCTGTCACAGTTTACCAGAGTCTGTAACTATGACACAACTCTTCCAGGAGAAAGCCAATCAACTCTGGCGTAAGTTGACGCCGGTGGAAAACGCAGCGTGAGGTACCATTCCAGAATATCCCACAAGATGCGTGATTTGAGTCAGATTTGTTGACTGAGTAGGCCATTAGTGTCGGATAACATCAGTGTTATCCTTCTCAAACCAATGGGTGCCCACTGCCTACTCCTGCTGTGTGGACAGGGTGCTTTGCCATTCTCTCTACAGGAAGGAAATAGTTTTAGTGTGACGTGAACATAATCACTCAGTGCCATTAAATGACTGTGACGGGCCATCTAGGGGTACAAGTAGGTACTTCCGCACGCCCGCCCGCACGCCCCGCCCGCCCGCCCGCACGCACGCCCGCCCGCCCGCACGCACGCACGCACGCACGCACGCACGCACGCACGCACGCACGCCCGCACGCACGCACGCACGCACGCACGCGCAATTATGGAACCATCAGAACCCTTCACTGTTGGACTGTTTCCATTTTTTGTTCACTGCCTCGACATGAAGATAAAAATCTACTTTAAAAAAAAAAAAGGATAGCTACTGCATTAGGAAAAATTAATTAATGAAAAAAAAGAGTTTTTGTGTGCGTTCCATTAGCCTACCTGTAGACTGATAGATATCATGCACCTCCAGCATAGCACTCACTCATGGCTCCAAATGTCTGTCACTGACAAAAAAAAATACTGCAGGCAGTGAAAATGAAAGTATGACATGAACTACAGGACAAGCCCGGCTCACCACCTGGTTCTGCCGGTTATGTCAGCAAATTAATATAATTTATCACTGTATCCAATTTATATCATAATTAACGTTTAGGATATAAATATATTCATTAAATATAAATATATTCATATTCTATTTAACTTTTATATTTTGAAAGCTATTCTGTTATTTAGTTGAATTATATTACAAGGACTTACGTTTAATGTTTTTGTTTTTAAATGCTTTCCCACTTTTCTCCAATTTAGAATGCTCAATTGTGTGCGTCTGTGTGTGTACATATACAGACACACACACATACAGTATATACACATTATGTATATATTGTATAAATCCAATATGTACATTCAGACTTGCAGGTGCCTGATCGACCAGTAGGAGTCGCTAGTGAGCAATGACTCACTGGAACAGCAGCAGACTGAAACTCTGAGGTATGTCACAGGCCGACAACACGGCTTCCTACAACACCTTTACTGTTGTAGCCGAGAAACAGGGTACCGGAAATGCCACTATCTTAACAGTTCGGGCATGAGCCCGAGTTACGTGAACTCCTGTGAGGTTATGTTTAGGGGTTGTGGGTGGGGTACGGGAATCACAAACTCACAAAAACCAGGGGGCCTTTGAATTCGACATATACACTACTCACAAAAAGTTAGGGATATTCGGCTTTCGGGTGAAATTTCAGGATGAACCTAAAATGCACTATAACCTTTACAGGTGAAATTAATTTGATCTTCTCTAAACTTTTGAATGCACATGTCCAACTATTCAATGTTTCAGTACTTTTTGCACAACTTGCTGTTCTCTAACAAGGAGCTGAACGGCAAAATTCACAACAGGTGTTTGATCCATGAATCGACCAATAAATTTCCTGGTTCAATTAGAATTGGTATTTAAACAGTCCTCTTCATCATGCTATTCACATTTTGACATCATGAGACCAAGACGACACCTAACAATTGATCAACAGTACCTCGCCATTGCGAGGCTTCAAACAGGATGTTCTCAGAGGGAAGTGGCCACTGAGCTTAGAGTGTCACAGAGTGTCATCAGCAGGTTGCAACAGAGATACAGAGAGACTGGAAGAGTCACAGAAAGGCATAGAAGTGGACGTCCTTTGGCCACATCCCACACTGATGACCGCTTCATTGTGAACAGTGCCCTGTGGAACCGGATGATGAATGCCACTCAACTCCAGGCACATTTAAGGGAGGTGAGAGGCACCCAAGTGTCACGTCAGACCATTCGAAACCGTTTACATCAGCGTGGTCTGCGTGCTAGACGACCTGCAAGGGTACCTGACCACACCACCAGGCACAGGCGTCATCGTCTTGCATGGGCCAGGGAGCATTTACGCTGGACGAGGGACCAGTGGGCCTCAGTGCTGTTCTCTGATGAAAGTCGATTCACGTTGAGCAGAAATGATGGCCGCCAACGATGTTGGAGACGTCAAGGAGAGCGCTATGCATCAGCCACTGTTGTCACCAGACGACCCTTTGGTGGTGGCGGTGTTACAGTGTGGGCAGGTGTGTCTAGTCAATACAGAACTGCCCTACACTTTGTGAATGGTACAGTGACAAGCCCATACTACCTGAATAACATCATTAATCCAGTCATTGTGCCCCTGCATGAACAACACAGGCCTAATTTCATCTTCATGGACGACAATGCTCCAGCTCATCGAGGTTGCATCATTAGGGAAAGGCTGCTGGAGACTGGGGTACCTCAAATGGAGTGGCCTGCACTTTCTCCAGACCTGAATCCCATAGAAAACCTATGGGATCAGCTGACTCACCGTGTAGAGGCTGGTAACTCTGTACCCCAGAACCTCAATGACCTGAGGGCCGCCCTTCAAGAAGAGTGGGATGCCATGCCTCAGCAGACAATAAGTCGACTTGTGAACAGCATGAGACGTTGTTGTCAAGCTGTAATTAATGCTCAAGGGCACATGACAAGTTATTGAGACATTGACATTTTTGTTGTGGTATACCCACCACTGTTGTTGGCTTTTGTTTCAATAAATTGTTTGAGATGAGGAAATCACCATTGCATGCTTCTACTTAAATGCCCTACTTTCATGATACGTATAATATCACTGTAGCGTGAACTTACATTTTCCATAAATTTCACCCGAAAGCCAAATATCCCTAACTTTTTGTGAGTAGTGTATCTTGGTTATGACTTTGTAGTACATTCCGGTTCGTGTGCTCCCTTCGAACCACGTCTTTACCCCGAGGTGTGAGCATGGACGCCTGGCCAATCCAAGCGCTTGAATGCTATGCAGGGCGTGTCTTGCCAAGAAAAGCAGTGGGACGCGTGACGTCATATCCTACTACCCTCACACGTGATGTTTTCGGCCTATCACAGCCCTAGCTTATGCATACTAATGAGATACCATTCTGCTGTTGTAACCGAGAAACACGGTACCAGACATAGCTCGAAACTCTCCATCGGATTGCGCTGCGAGGCTCCGGCCGCAGATCGCTCTGTGAAGCTGCATTCTCACCAAATGCGGCGAGGTACATCGATTGGACGCATTCTATTCATTTTCTATGGAGAGGATGCGATGCGATGCGATCGCGCGGTGCATGATGGATGTGGCGCGGCGACTGGGTGGTACGTTCGCCGGTTCTGAATTTGAATAGGATAGATTCCAAACCTACTTTACGCAAATGCGTCCGCCGTTGCTCGCGAAACTCGGATCAAATGGTCAAAGTAGGCGTTTTAGATCAAATATGAATCAAGATTTAGCAACTGCATAGACTATTTCTCGCCTCAAATGTTTTCAGGAACGTATTTTAGTGGACCGTTTAAGTGGTATAAAAGAAAGTTTATTAACAGGCCGCCATATTGTTCCGGTTTGAAAACGCAGGCAAAATACGTCTAACCAATCAGGTGCCGTTAATGTTCCCACGTAGGCTACTGAACCCGTCTAATAGCACCGCCCACCAAACGCGCAGTTTCGGGTTACTGCGCGTCCCCATGCATCGTCGCCGGTTTTGGTGAGAATCCAGCTTGAGGCACCAGCCGCGGATCGCGCTGCGAGGCTCCGACTGGTGCTGGATTGTAACCACGCTGTGCTGCCCGCGCATCATTCGTATACTAAAATAGTGCCGTAAGAGGATGATCCAGCGAGCAGCCTGGACAAGTTTGTTTTGATGTCGCAACAATCTTTTTCCATGGTGCGATGCCTTCTCACTGCTCTGCTAATGAAATGAAAACTGAACTATACTTAGCATGCGATAAAGCTTCAAACACACTTTTGGCGTGAAAGGGGTTGGTATATTTACTACTGCTGGACCAATCAGATGCAACCCACAGTGTCAACCATTCAATGAAACAATCATTTTCATTGGCTAGATCCTCCGACTTATCCATCTCAATACGGCAAGAGAGAAGTAGACTTTTATTGTGAAACGGTGCCAGATTAATCCGGGACGGTTTCATTTTGGTTTGATTGAATTGCATTTGCCCTTAAAAAGCAAAGTGTGTTTAACTGAATCCATTCCACTGGTTTTCATGTAATTGTACTTTTTGTACCATTCCAAACATACTACATTCAAAAGTCACACGGCTTTGTAATGTAATTAACCCCTTGTAATGAAATTTATTTTAAAAGTGCTCCTCTTACGGTCTCCTTTTACATGCGCTGTTTATTGTTCATTTTTTTGTCCCTCAGCTTTCTGGGAGATAAACTTGATCATCTATTAAGGGGTGAAGGAATAATTTTCCACTATTATTTCCACATTGACTCAATATGATTATTTCTGTTTTTGTCTGGAAAATGTCCACTGTGAAATGCTGTGTGACAACCTGATTGCAAATAATTCAAAACGAAAATATGATTGATCGATTTTCAAACTTTACCTTGCGCATGACCACCAAGGTCAAAAGTAGTGAATGTCATTCCAGCGATTGTCAACTCTTCAGATGCTGCAAAGTTAACATACAAAGATTGTTTGGAACAGTACATCAGGGAAAGTGTTCATGCACATATTCCAATGCAATCATACATCCCACACTTCATTTTACAGACACTGTATGTGCCACTGTTTTAAAACAGTCTAGTCCATATCTATGAGGCAGAGCACATATCATATCATATTTCTCACTAATACAAATAGCAAGTACTGCAATGGACAAAGAAATTCTGTCAAAGGAGCCAATGTCTTACCTGTCTTTATCAGAAATGATTGAACACTTTAAAAAGGTTTTGTCATTAAAACACATTATTATATTTCCAGGTCTGTATATCTTCCTTTTGTTAGTTTTACCAGATATCAATGTTTTAACAGATAGAGAAGGGCCACAGCTGAGGAAACTCCACGGCAGGGACCGCATGTGGGCGGAGTCAGCCGCTCTGCACACTGCACTACACCACGTCTTTATTTACCCATCCCACTGCCTATTTAAATGTGCATGTCCTATAAGCTCACTGCACTACACAGCGTGTGTATATCCATGTCTTTATGTACCCATCCCACTGCCTATTTAAATGTGCATGTCCTATAAGCTCACTGCACTACACAGCGTGTGTATATCCATGTCTTTATGTACCCATCCCACTGCCTATTTAAATGTGCATGTCCTATAAGCTCACTGCACTACACAGCGTGTGTATATCCATGTTTTTATGTACCCATCCCACTGCCTATTTAAATGTGCATGTCCTATAAGCTCACTGCACTACACAGCGTGTGTATATCCATGTCTTTATGTACCCATCCCACTGCCTATTTAAATGCGAGAATAAGCTCACTGCATTAAAAGCACTGTACAAATAAAGTTGTTCTTGTTACACAATAGCTCCAAATGTTCAATTGCCGGTCAATGATACTACAGCTCTGCCGTTACCCAGTAAAATATCTGTTTAATTTTCATTGCAGTGGAGACACTTGGATACATTTTTCGCCTGACTATCAATATCTCCGCCGCAGTTATATTTCTTTTTCTATTCCATTTACATTTTGTGATACTATATCCATCATAGTAAAGCATCAAAGTAAAGTATAATATTCATCATATTTCTTACTTGGGTGTAACGTGGGGACATGTTGTCCAAGTCTATCATCTTTAAGCATGTGCAGTAGTGTCGTTTTTCCAGCATTATCCAACCCCAGGAACACAAGCTTCCCTGATTTCCTATATAAACCTGGGAAGAGAAGGTGGATCTTAAATATGCAATACAAACTGGTGTCTTTCATCTTAAATATTAATCTTAAATGTACAGCCATTTCCCCTTGACAATTAATTACCTTTCTTGGCAAGCGTTGCTTTTATTTTGTTTCTGGAACATTTCTGCCACAAATTTACTCAAAGTGAAATAAAGCAACAAAAAAAAATTGATCTAAAATAACTTAACTTAGTAGGCCGAGTAAAAATATCACGACACTTACTACTTATTGCACATTACAGTACTACATGAAAATGCAGGGGTACAGGGGAAATCAGTACTCTTACAGTACACTACACAGCTCAACACTGATCAGTCCATACGCTTAACCCAGACATAAATAAAAGCTAACAAAAATATATAAATGAACATATAAATAAATATATAATTAAAAACCTAAATGAAACAAAGCCCAGGTTACCAGGGTGACCAGATGTATGCCAAGCTATTATTATTATTGCTTGATGTTGAAGTAGAGTCATCCTGTGCCAACATAGTATTATTGTCATTATTTACTCATTTAACATTTTATCTACAGTGGTGTTCAAAAAAATAGCAGTACAACATCAGTAACCTGATGAACCACTGTTATTAGTAGTAGTGATATTTCTGCATGGCAAATAATTTGCTTGTAGATGTAGTAGTGTAATAGAAAAACAACAGACCCAACTGTCATGACATGCACGCTGCTTGTTCTGAGTAATTGACTCATTCATTGAAAGGGGCGTGTTCAAAATAATAGCAGTGTGGAGTTTAGTTAGAGAATTCATTCATTCATTCATTCATCACTCTGCTGCCAGATATGCAGTAGATATGGATGGATCACTTGAAGGGTTGTTTCTCCTGACAAATTTTCCTATTGAACTCTATGGAAAAATAAGTCAGGAGAAGAAATCCTTCAAGTTATCCATCCATATCTACTGTATTTCTGGCAGCAGAGTGATGGTTTAAGGCTTGTTTGATACCTCAGACCCTTGTTGACTTACCGCCATTTAGCCAACCATGTGTTCCATACTATTCCCGTGTAATTTACAGCTTAATCTAGTCCCACCCCCCAATTCCCATAGCAATCCATTCAAATGCAGAGAGGTTATAGTATTGCTTCTAAGAGTACCTGGAAATAAGATATCCTTTTATACAGAATCATGATGGCATCACCTGTTTACCTGTGGAATACCTGTTTGACCTGTTTTTTTTCACAGAATGAATTCTCTAATTAAACTCCACACTGCTATTATTTTGAACACGCCCCTTTCAATGAATGAGTCAATTACTCAGAACAAGCAGCGTGCATGTCATGACAGTCGGGTCTGTTGTTTTTCTATTACACTACTACATCTACAAGCAAATTATTTGCCATGCAGAAATATCACTACTACTAATAACAGTGGTTCATCAGGTTACTGATGTTGTACTGCTATTTTTTTAACACCACTGTATATGCTAACAAAGCCCAACATAAGGTGAGAAATGGAGTTTGAACCTGAACACCGAAGGTTAGATGTTACAATCATGTGTAGCACTTTGTTTGACTTAGTGAGGAATGAGACAAGAGTACAGACAAGAATATCAGGAAAATTCTGCCAAAATGAAACAAAATTACCCATTTTTAGAGTTGGAACAGAATGACCCAGTAGCACTGAAATAAAACCACTAAGTATTACATAATTACATCATACTTTACCTAACAACTGAAGCACACTGCTAAATCCCCTGTAGATCCAGTCAAATATAAATGACATTTCTGTTGCTACCTGAAACAAAAGATTTTTTTCAAAGGTGTTGTAATAACGTAGTTACAAATGCAAATTGTGGAAAAAAGAATATACTGCAGTATATTGTAAATATATCAAAATCATCTTGACAATACATTTAAAATATACTGCAGTATATTACATTTCCATAAGGGTAGCTTATCAGGAATAGTCAAACAGTACATTTACATTTTACATTCGTAGAGTGGTGGTGCCTTTATATCAGTGAAATGGTGTATGCTACCTATTTAGTGAAAGCACTTTACTTATTCTGTCAGGAATCCGATGCTCACCAAGTTAAAGCACAAACTATCAATGCAGGAAAAGAGGGGGAAAGACTTAAGTAACTTATTTTATTAAATTCTTTGAGTTATTCCAAGACGCCTGTCAGAGGAGCTGCAAACGGCACGGCGCAAGTTAAATGCCATTACTTTTCTCAGCATTTTGCGCAAGCTAACAATAACTGTGCTCACAGCCGAACGAACCGAAATGGATTTAACCCGGGTTAACCTGTGCTTTTTCCAGACCGTAGCTATGTCTTCATGAAGTAGCCTAACTGAATCTAAACCATTCGCTTAGCAGGAAGCACTGTAAAAACAAGAAGGTAAAACATTTTCACAACTGCTGGTTCTATTCGGATGGATGATTTATCCGCATTATTTATATTATACTATATATTATATATATATATATATATATATATATATATATATATATATACTAAGTTAAAGCCAACTTGCATAGCATTTTTGGCTCTGGTCTATTTAAAGTTGCAGCTCAACAGATGATACGCGACACCACGCAAGGCACACATCTGCCAGTGACCCGAAAGGCATGCGAGTGCTCATTCTCAGGTTTACTATGTTAGTTAGCAAGCTAAACTTAGCCAACGCGCCCCGTTAGCTAAGTTAGCAAATAGATTACGCTGAACTAATGAAATGTCTTCAATTAATTAATATCGCTAGTAAACTGTAGGCAGCCAGTTCTGAATACCAAGTGAACTAACGTTAGTAATGTTACTGTGAGTTACCTAAGACCGCAAAGTAAGCTAACGTTGGTAAAGAAGGTAACGTTAGCGTTGCTAACATACATGTCCCAATATTTTAGATTTACATTAGCCAGCTAGAACACAAAGTACATGTGAAAAAGAATAACGTTTGCTAGATAACTACGTTAGCTGTGTGAATAACACATGAGCTGTACACAACCAGCTGACAGGCTGTCTTACGTTCGTTACCGTGCTTGATTCGTTCCCTAACGCTACATCACGTTTCAGGCCTGTGTCAGTACAACCAAAACATATGAATCTTTGAAAACTGTCATGGCAATATCTAACATGTAAACCGACTGCATGTTTTTTTTTTTTTTTTTTTACCTCGGCGTGTCAGTATTCCTTCCACTGATCGAAAGTCAGACGTTTTGTTCAAGACCCAACGCGAACGTGAATCTAACCCACAGATCCAGTTCTGTGAGCTAACCACAGTAAGCCACGAAAGGGAAACGACTTCCGCTAATCGCAAGGGCGGGAACTTCAAAATAAAAGTAGGAGCTTATTTTCTTTTAGCCCGGTTTCTTTTTAAAAAATAATCTAGCCATACCTACCCCTATCCGGATATACATTATATAATCACAATATATCTTACAATTTCAACAACAAACTTTGTTAAATGATTAATCAGTTTTGGAATACGTTATATTATTGCCATACACGGTGGTAAGCTCCATAAATACAAATTTTGCTCAACATTCAACTTCTACAAAGTGTGTGGATTGATGTGCACTGAATATACTTAATCATCTCAGTGTCATAGCAGCTCTTCGCCTAAAGAACTGCTGTGGAAACAAATAAAATCTTATGTGCACATTGGCCTGAACAATTAACACACTCTTACAAAAATAAAACATTCTAAGTATATTAAGGTTTGATGGAGTTTGCACACAGCCAATTTGATGTGATCATTTTTATTTTATACATGTGTATTAATGTATTGTGCTTGTGGGAGTGACAATTTGAGGCATTTTACAATAAAAAATAATGAATATTCAATAAATATTTTTAATACTGAACTAATAACCACTGGAAAGGACTCACCCACTTACACTCAATGCTTTTGCCATCACATTTCTTTAATTGGAAAGAATATTTCTCATCTATACCTGCTATACAGTGGTATGCACAAGTTTGGGCACCCCTGGTCAAATTACATGCTTTCTGAAAGAATTTAAGACACAATCTCTGCAGGGTACAAACTTAAACAAAACACATTTCAGCTCAGTGTAATGTACAGTTACCATTTGCTGAATTTAACCATTTGAAAAAAGCAGTCCATACATTTCTCAAAATTTCAGAAAAATGTAGCTAAGGGACTGCATGAAAAGCCAGAGGTTTGTTTTAAAATTATGTGAATATCTTAATTAACCAAGTTGACAGCGAGGTTTTTTTTGTTTTAAGTTAAAAAAATAAAATAATAATAATAATAATTTAAAAAATCTCTATGTTTAATAGGAAAAAAATATAATAAACTTCACGATCGATATGAATAGTGAGGGTGTGAGAATGCAACTGCACTGCGTGTGTGTGTGTGTGTGTGTGTGTGTGTGTGTGTGACACTACGCTTGTGAGTGTCACTGCATTCTCCTATTTGTATGACTGCGCTGGTGTGTGTGTGTGTGTGTGTGTGTGTGTGTGTGTGTGTGTGTGTGTGTGTGTGTGTGTGTGTGTGTGTATGTGCAGTTCACTCAAAAGGTTTGGGGAATTGTGGACAAATCTTTGTATTGATGCGACTCAAACTCTTGTAAACAGAAATTATTTTATTAAAGCAGCAATTTAAGCCCATTGCCTCCAGTACCTCAGCTGCCTGCAACATGTTCAATGGCATGTTTCAAATGCATTTAAATTAATGTGACATGCAATGATTCCTACTCATCATTTTGTTCTGGTTTTTTAAAATTTAGTAAAAGCGGGTTCCTCAAATCCTGGTCCACTGTGGGAGGTATTAGTTCTTCTGACAATAGAACCACTTGTCAACTGAAAATAGAAATGACAAGAATAATCGATTCCAGCCTATTCGGAGCAGGTTTTATCACTAAAAACACCAATGTACCATCCAAATCACAACAAACATGTTTTTTTTATTTATTCAGGTAAGTCTCAATGATCTACTTTTCAGAGAGGCCGTGGCCAAAGAACTACACCCAAAAAATTGCTACGACATTTTTAAACAGCAACACCTCAAATAGTCTTCTGTCACCATTCAAGTTCTGAACTGTTCAAATATTTTAAAGTTTTGACTGGCGGCAGAAGCTCACATATGTCATTAATCTTGAATTTAAAGGGATAGTTCAGAATTATTATTTTTCTTTTTTTTTTTACATCTAGCCCCATTTCTGGCTCACCCATGATGCTGTTAATCGAAAGAGAAGATTTTCACGTCAGTCTGCCTGTTTGCTAGGCAATAATTGTAGAATTTGCTGCATGCAGCAGAGTGATAGTTGGCCATACAATAAGATATTTAGCGGTAATTTGACTTTGAAATTATGAAATAACGGCTTGAAATCAGGACTATACTGCTGTGGGATTCTGTTGCTGAAGGTGCACTGTGGAATATGTTTAAGTGGTTTTGGAGCTGCATGAAGGATGCCCCTGTTCACTTCCATTATAACCCGTGGTTTACTAGCAGGAGCTCCATGTCCGGTACAAAGCTAAGGTTCAACTCACGTGAAAATATTCTCTATACAACATCATGGGTGAGCTGGAAATAGGGCTAGATATCAAAAATTCCGAACTATCCCTTCAACTCTGGGTTTGCCAGCTGATTTGTGTGTAAAATGTTTGTTACATACCTGTGGATGGAATGGGGCCTTCATTCCCACAAGGACATGACTACAAATATGAGAAAAGGAATTTAAAATGTTATTAGTTACCCATGCAAAAAGGACGCAAGAGAGGGACAGAAGACATCCAGCACAAGCACTAAACACATATCAGGGGTTCAGTGCAAATGGTTTAAACACCAGCTTTTCCCTTAACCCTTTAAGGCGTAAGATCATAAAAATGTGATTAAAATGCTCTCAACTGAACATTCTAATGCGGATGTAACACATTGCTCTTCAAAGAGTTAATAAAGAAACCGCACAAAGCGTTAATAAAGAAACCGCACAAAGCGTTAATAAAGAAACCGCACAAAGCGTGCCACTTTGTTTTGAAGCAGGTAAGTAGGCAAGTTTCATTTGATTCTGTAGATTGTAGATTAAACCTGTTCTTCAAGCAAGATGGAAAGGAGTTCAAAATAAGAGCGGAGTACTCACTGCCTCAACGACCGCCTTGGCTTCCTCATCCGAGCAGCAGTGCGGACTGTCTCCACCTGAGATGCAGGTGTTTTTACTGAAAAACAAAAAGAAGATCATCTTAGTCATGAAGGTACCCCCCCCCACGCCAATCAAATCAAATGTATTTTAGTGGATTCCCCTTCTCCACAATTTTGAATAATACACACGTTGGAAAAGCACTTCAACAGGACGAGCCACCAAGCAACATATTACTGAGCACCTTCAATACAAGAGTTTCCTCACTTCATTCTGCTAACACAGTTAAATGTAAATTTAGTCCATTTCTCCACAGTAACTCACCAGTTCAGGCCTCCACCATTGGTCTGTTGAGAAATGAGCACCTTCCAAAAGCCATGGGTGGTCTTGATGGTGTCAATGGCAAAGTCCTGGGAGGGGGGGGGGGGGGGGGGGGGGATAAACACATGCTCTAATTAATTTGGCCAGCAGATCCGGTATCTAAGGACACCAAAGACTCAACCCTTTTAATTAATTATATAATCAAGATTTTCATATCATAACCGATCTACATTAACTAATACTTCATTGAATTTAATACCTTGTCTTTGAACTCTCCGTTGAAGGCAAATTGGTTTTCAGGTTTTCCGTCTGGTACTTTGTACCTTCTAAACCAGTCAACCGTGGCCTCCAGGTAGCCTGGCTTCAGCCTTCTGACATCATCGATATCTAAATTTAAAATGGTGGAGAACGGCACAGTGTGTGTTAGACTTCAACTCCACTCGACAGCACCCGTGTGACATAATTTGAGCCGAAATGGAGTCGTTACCGTCGAAGTCCTTCGCCTCGGGGTCTTCAAGGTTGATGGCGATGACTTTCCAGTCCGTTTCACCCTCGTCAATCATGGCCAGCACTCCCAGTACCTTTACTTTAATCACCTCTCCACGTGAGCACACCTGCAGGTCACAAACAAGAAACAACACAAAACAAAACCAATTACACCTCTGTTTTGTAAAAGACGTCTTCTTTTGTTTAGCAAGGTTAGGCATCAATTACATTTCAACTCAATCAATTCATGAGTTGAGAAATGGCCATAAAGTTCTAATGTGATCTTTCAACTTATAAAGTGATTTCAATTTATTCTCCAAATTGACTGAAGAGCAAAAAAGGATTGACCAAAACCCTGGCATTTAACAGCATAAAGTGAGTCACACAAAACAAAAAAAGACTGACTGGATTGACTGGATTATAGAACAAAAGGAAAAATCACAGCATTGACATGCCTTTCAAATATTTAAATGAGGTCAACATAAAGCAACGCATTTTATTTGCATTATAGCAGGTAGCAGATTTCTGAGCTTCTTAACAGGTGGACACAAAACGCTCTAATCAGAAGTGCCACACAGCCCCGTTGCAGTTTACCAGTATGTAAGGTGATAAAAGCGTGATGTCGTACCTTTATGCCGATGTCACACACGTCGATGGGATCGTTGTCACCGCAGCAACCCGTGTCTCTGTCTTTGTGCCCAGGATCCTCCCAGGTCTGTGAGAGAAAAACAGCCACTGAGGAGCGTTATTTTCAGCCACTGAGGAACGTTATTTTCAGCCACTGAGGAGCGTTATTTTCAGCCACTGAGGAGCGTTATTTTCAACCACTGAGGAGCGTTATTTTCAGCTACTGAGGAGCGTTATTTTCAGCCACTGAGGAGCGTTATCTTCAGCCACTGAGGAGCGTTATCTTCAGCCACTGAGGAGCGTTATTTTCAGCCACTGAGGAGCGTTATTTTCAGCCACTGAGGAGCGTTATTTTCAACCACTGAGGAGCGTTATTTTCAGCCACTGAGGAGCGTTATTTTCAGCCACTGAGGAGCGTTATTTTCAGCCACTGAGGAGCGTTATCTTCAGCCACTGAGGAGCGTTATTTTCAACCACTGGGGAGCGTTATTTTCAGCCACTGAGGAGCGTTATTTTCAGCCACTGAGGAGCGTTATCTTCAGCCACTGAGGAGCGTTATCTTCAGCCACTGAGGAGCGTTATTTTCAGCCACTGAGGAGCGTTATTTTCAGCCACTGAGGAGCGTTATTTTCAACCACTGAGGAGCGTTATTTTCAGCCACTGAGGAGCGTTATTTTCAGCCACTGAGGAGCGTTATTTTCAGCCACTGAGGAGCGTTATCTTCAGCCACTGAGGAGCGTTATTTTCAACCACTGGGGAGCGTTATTTTCAGCCGCTGAGGAGCGTTATTTTCAGCCACTGAGGAGCGTTATTTTCAGCCGCTGAGGAGCGTTATTTTCAGCCGCTGAGGAGCGTTATTTTCAGCCACTGAGGAGCGTTATCTTCAGCCACTGAGGAGCGTTATTTTCAACCGCTGAGGAGCGTTATTTTCAGCCGCTGAGGAGCGTTATTTTCAGCCGCTGAGGAGCGTTATTTTCAGCCGCTGAGGAGCGTTATCTTCAGCCACTGAGGAGCGTGATTCACTTTCCTAAATCAAGGTGTTAATGCTTCACAGGCAATCCACCCAATAATGCCAGAATGTTGACATTAGTGTTAGCCCCCTAAGCAGGGATACCAGTTTATTCTGTACGGGCACGTGACCCAAAATGATTTTGACCGCCATGACTATTTTAAATCAACGTGGGGTCACTGTAGGCATTTGATTGCTGAAATCACCCCACTAATTAATGAGACTGTTAGTCATCAGCTGTGACCCTCATAAAAGGAATTAGTTGACATAGTACATCAGCTGAGAGGAAGAAATGTGACTTGGATTAATGTCAGAGAGAAAACAACAGTACCCTCCTGATAGATGTGTCTCTCCTAGTGGACACGTTTACACAGAGGAGGTGTTAAACACACAGAATGGCAGAGGAGGTGTTAAACACACAGAATGGCAGAGGTGGTGTTAAACACACAGAATGGCAGAGGTGGTGTTAAACACACAGAATGGCAGAGGAGGTGTTAAACACACAGAATGGCAGAGGAGGTGTTAAACACACAGAATGGCAGAGGAGGTGTTAAACACACAGAATGGCAGAGGAGGTGTTAAACACACAGAATGGCAGAGGAGGTGTTAAACACACAGAATGACAGAGGTGGTGTTAAACACACAGAATGACAGAGGAGGTGTTAAACACACAGAATGGCAGAGGAGGTGTTAAACACACAGAATGGCAGAGGAGGTGTTAAACACACAGAATGGCAGAGGAGGTGTTAAACACACAGAATGGCAGAGGAGGTGTTAAACACACAGAATGGCAGAGGAGGTGTTAAACACACAGAATGACAGAGGAGGTGTTAAACACACAGAATGGCAGAGGAGGTGTTAAACACACAGAATGGCAGAGGAGGTGTTAAACACACAGAATGGCAGAGGAGGTGTTAAACACACAGAATGGCAGAGGAGGTGTTAAACACACAGAATGGCAGAGGAGGTGTTAAACACACAGAATGGCAGAGGAGGTGTTAAACACACAGAATGGCAGAGGAGGTGTTAAACACACAGAATGGCAGAGGAGGTGTTAAACACACAGAATGGCAGAGGAGGTGTTAAACACACAGAATGGCAGAGGAGGTGTTAAACACACAGAATGGCAGAGGAGGTGTTAAACACACAGAATGGCAGAGGAGGTGTTAAACACACAGAATGACAGAGGAGGTGTTAAACAACAGACCATGATCAAGTTTAACCACAGATTTTAAACCTTGCATTTGTGCTTCATTTGAGTTAATCCGTTTCAGACTTTTGTTTTTTATAAGCCTTCACTGCTGCAAGACATTTAATTAATCTTATTTAATTAGTAGTCGTTGTTTATGTAGGTAATACCATTGCTCTTTCAGGTCTACTTCCCATTGCTTAAAGGGAAAGAAAAACATTGGCGAACACCATAAAAATGTCTGCCACCTACCTGCGATTCTATGCACTGAAAACATCAGTTAATCTGATTGGTCCATCACTGGCGCTTGCTGTAACCCTCAGTGTTCTCCAGATACTATTGGCTGTTGCTTTTCAGCAGCTCTCAGTATTTATTTTTTTTTTTTTTAAATGACCATTTGCATCTATTATAATTTGTCCTATTATAAAATTTTCATGTAAAAATGTTTTTTTCAGGACAACATTAAGACTGTATGCAGTGAATACCACATGCCACTCTCAGGATTTGTGTCACTACACCAAGCTTGGCTGGATACAACATCTGAGAGCTTACTACTGCAGTTTAACATTAATACTGTTTCACACTAAATCCAACATACAAATAGAGGACTAACCTGAGGAATCGCCCCATAGTTCCAGATGTAGCCTTTATGTGGAAAAACATTGGCTACGTAGCGCAAGTTGCCCTTTTTCATGTCCTGCTTCAGTGGGTTTAAAGGGTCTTTTGTGGCGATCTGTAAAAATAAAAATCCAAATAAAATACAATAGCTTTTCTGAAAGGACCAGGTCTCAAAGGAAAATCGACACAGAAAATATGTTGGCCAAACGTCATCTACAAACCATACAATTCTGTGCTCTTTTAAAAACACTTTTCAGTAATATTTTTAAACATAACATAACACAGCATAATGATAAGAACAGGCCGTTTAGCCCAACCATTCTCGCCATTTTGGGTACCTACCATGAAAAGGTACCTAGTGCTCACCATTTATTCACAATCTAGATAGTATCTAGCACAGTATCAAGCCTGGTCTTGAAAACCTCCAGAGTGTCTGCCTAGACTACATGACCTGGCAAGCTATTCCACACAGTAACTATTCTGTGTGTGAAGAAATACTTCCTAATGTCTGTGCGGAATTTACCTATTGCTAATTTCCATCTATGCCCCTCGTTCTACTAACAGAACTCAACCTGAAGAATCTCCTGTAGTTCACTTTAATAATCCCTTTTATTAATTTAAAAGCCTCTATCAAATCACCCCTAAGTGTCCTTTTACTAAGCTTAAAGAGGTTAAGTATCTTAAGTATTTCCTCATAACTTTCATTGTTCATTCCAGGAACAAATTTAGCTGTCTTTCTTTGAACTTTTTCCCAGAGCCTTTTTCCAGATCTTTCTTGTAGAACGGTACCCAGCACCCACACCCAAGAGTGGTCCGAAAAAAGAGCTGTATAACATGAGTATAATTTCCTTGGATTCATACTCAATACTTTTGTATATATATCCCAGCATCCTGTTAGCCTTTTTTTACTGCTACAGCACAATGCCTAGAACCTGAAAGGCTTTGATCAACTACTATTCTCAAGTCTTTTTCACATTGAGCACATTCCAGTTTTGTTCCTTCCATAAAGTAGCCTTATGCTTTTATTAACCACATGGAGAACTTTACATTTAGCGATATTGCATTTCATTTGGCAGGTTTCTACACGCTACTTGATTCTGTTTAAATTTTCTCGGATTACCTTTGTAGATTCCAAACTGTTACCTAAACCTCCCAGTTTTGTATCATTGGAAAATTTAACTAACGTACTTACAATGTCCCTGTCAAGGTCGTTTATGTAAATAAGAAAGAGCAGTGGTCCCAACATCTATCCTTGTGGGACTCCAATTCCCACTGCTCAAATAAGATCCCTTCTACTGCTATGTGTTCTACCCTGTAGCCAGTTCCAAACCTGAAATACCTCTGGTAATTCCTACTGTCTTCATTTTGATAATGAGTCTCATGTGGTACCTTATCAAATGCTTTTTGGAAATCCAAGTATATAATATCATACGCCTTACAATCAATCAAAACACATGGTAGCTTCCTCAAAGAATGCCAAAAGGTTTGTCAGGCATGACCTTCCCCTGCGAAAACCATGTTGGCTATCCCTTAAGATGTTATTTTCAAGAAATAATTACAACTTGTCTCTAACGATAGATTCCAGTATATTACATGGAATACAAGTTAAACTGACAGGCCTGTCATTTCCTGGATCAGTATGGTCCCCTTTCTTATATATTGGTTTTAATATTATCTTGCTTCCAGTCATCTGGTATTTCTCCAGTTTCTACAGACTATCTAAAAATACCTGCCAGTGGTTTATAGATAATGGCATAAGATGTAGCAACAGGATTTAAAATGACAAATTCAAAGATTTATATTCAAAATAAATAAGCGGTTCAGATTACTATAATTAGGCTACATTTTGCATCAAATTAATTTCTTCTATGGCATGCATGTTGCGTCATATCAGTTGCAATCTTATTGACCGATATTGTTAAGATAAATATAAGATCACTCAAGACCAGTAGGACCCTGATATTACTGTGCATCCATAGCATCTTATTTAACCCATATATCTAAGTGAACAATTACCTGAGATTTGCCCATATATCTAAGTGAACAATTACCTGAGATTTGCCCATATATCTAAGTGAACAATTACCTGAGATTTGCCCATATATCTAAGTGAACAATTACCTGAGATTTGGGGATTTCATGTGTTCTTATTTTACACAAATAAACCATACCTCCATCTTTGCATTTGTCCACCTTGGTACTTCAACAACCATGTGGAACACATTCTGAGGGCAAAAAAAAAAATCATAAAACCATATTTTATGTAAATGGGTCAATGACTGGGCTATACAGCATGCAGCACATTTGAACGATATCTAAACTATTCAAATAACTCTGTGCAAATAAACTATTGTTTTTAAATACATTTGAATTAGCTTTAACTCTAAAATTAAATTAAATTCTTCACAAGATTAAAAAAAGATTTTCAAACATGCTCCAATTTTCTGTCACATATTGATATTATCTGTAAGGTGCTTGGGTCCAAGTAATGGCTCCTTGCTACTGTATTTAATTTACAATTATGGTTTGACCATTCATATGTAACAAGTGATGTACAAATAAATTCAGAAGATATTCATATATTTGCCAGTGACTGTGTAACGTGGTTGCATATTTACCTGTGCTTCATCTGCATACATAGGTATATCATGGAATGGTGAAATGTACTTTCCCTCCGCATTTTCTGCATAATTAGAGAATAAAATTAAATTACAGCAGATAATCCAATGTACACATAGAACACATCGGTGACATATGATATGATGCCATTTATTACCCAGAATACCTTTGCACCATAAATTTGAAACCACACAGTCAAGTTCACTTTTTTATTATTATTATTTCGGACTTTAATCGCGTGAATTTTTACTTTGTAAATTGAATGTTTTGTGTTTGGCCATGACGGATCGGCCTGTCTACTGTTCTAAACATGCAGCCGTCTACAACAGGCAACATCAATGATTCATGTGTTAGACTGAACTACAACAATGGTTTTAGTACATTAACTTGAATTGTATATAGACGTCAGGGACGCAAGCAAGTTGAACGGTGGACCTGAGATGCATTATTTTATCTCATTATATCCCGCGTTATATTCGGTGAAGAGAAGAGATAACAAATACTGGCGACTTCAAGCCACACCAGGAGTCATTGTAGGCAAAGTCGCGCAGAAGTGGATGTACGAGTCACACCAGCTAAGCAAACAAAACCACAGGGAATCACGTCCATATTTAATTGGTCTCTGCATTCTTTTACAGCCCAAGTGTATTGTTTCCAATCAATTATGAAATCACTCATGCATATTTCTCATGCCTAGGACTAGGACACATTTTCAAGCCTTAATTCAAACCGATCACAGCGCATCTGAACCCAAAATGGATTTATTCCTCAAGTTTCAACAATGATTCGTTTGTTGTAAGAAGCCAGTTGACACTTTAGTCCTAGCCTACGTAGGCCATGCTATGTCGTGCCTTCGGCTTCTTTTCTGATGGACGGATTGCGTCACTTAGTTTGTCCTGGTTTCATCATCAGCCTAGCAGCGCGGACTATGCTACAGTATCCTAAAACAAGGGAGGTCATTCGTTGACGCATCAATTCCAGTTGGGCATGTCCCAAACCTACATTTTTCTGTTTACTTTAATGCCGTTTACACTCATAGATAGCTACATTTTGAGAAATGACTGAACAAGTCAGTAGGCTACATTTTGAAAATCTTTACATCTGCCATCTTTCCTCGGCATTTAGCGCAATTGCACTGAGATTAGTTCGCTAGCTACCTAAAGTTCAAGCAACCCAAGTAATTTACTATTTAAACCTAGCCGGCAAGATATCTGGTTGGATTAAGCAACATTATTTATCTAATTTAATTTGCTGTTAACTAACGTTGGCTACTTAACAGATGTGTTAACGTTAGTTTGTTCTTTTGGAGCTAGACCTAATCTTACGTTTCTACTAAACTGGCTGTCACTACAAACAAGTCTTAAAACTTTACGTTTGATGTGTGAGGATGCGTACCAAATCTAGCGAACAGTTACAACGTTAGGTAACGTTATGCACCTAAGGTTAGGTAGTTAACAACGCACGTGTAAGGAAGCGGCCCGAATGAATCGCTTTCGAAATAAAGATAGTCAACGTCAGCCTGCTCAGTGATAATTATATCATTAACTCACAACCGCGGTTGAGCAGAAACGCACATAAAATTAAAACAACTTGACTTACTTAAAAATACTCTATAATTCTGCGTGTTGGGGTTTCCTCTCTCTTCCGTTGTAAAGCTCATTTTTATCGTAATTTGTACAGTGCCTCAAAGCACAGTGATATCGTACTTTAAGTGCTATGTGTCAATGTGGTACCATAAAACGTGCACTGACTATGCGCAATTCTCCGCCACTTAAAGAAGGCGTGTATTCTTTTCTTCTTTTACTTTTTGATTCTGAGATTAGACCAGAAAGGTGCATTGCTGCCACCTACATGAGAATGGAAATAGTGCAAAGATTCTGTAATACCCTCTCTGCTATAGGCCAACGAGCTATGGCGTATATTGAGGAACTTGAGATGGAACGAAATAAACCCCAGAAAGAGACTGAATAAATAGGGGCTCTAGTGTGTGTGTGTGTGTGTGTGTGTGTGTGTGTGTGTGTGTGTGTGTGTGTGTGTGTGTGTGTGTGTGTGTGTGTGTGTGTGTGTGTGTGTGTGTGTGTGTGTGTGAGAGAGAGAGAGAGAGAATAATGAGTTACTAGTGCATTTGGAACAGTCTGGAGCCCCTGGCTTTACACTACACAAAACAGAAGTAAAATGTATTCTCGAATGCAGATGACCTGGTTCTGCTGTCTCCCACAGAACAAGGGCTACAGCCGGAACCTGGCTCTGTTACAGGAATACTGCCTGACCTGGGCCCTGGCAGTCAACTTAAAGAAGAATAAAATAATGATCTTCCAAAAAAGGTCAGATGTCTGGAAAATAGGAACCTACCTCGGCATCAAGAAGCATTAGCATGGTGGTGCATTAGCATGGTGGCGAATGCATTAGCATGGTGGTGCATTAGCATGGTGGTGAACGCATTAAAAGAAAAAGCTTGGAGAGAACTTTATGTAATTAAAGCTGCAGTAGGCAAGTTTGAAAATATACAAGTCCTGATTGGTTGGTTTTTGGAAGACCGGCTTGACATTTTTTGACAGCCTAGTACAGAGCCCAGGACACTCACAGAAACCAGATTTTTTTCTCAGAACACTTCATTTATTGATAGCTGCTGGAATGTAATGAGCAAATTTTTTAATTTCGCCAAAATGATATCAAATAAAATCTTGCCTACTGCACCTTTAAGAGAAGAATTTACTAAATTAAAATACCAATCACAATCTGATCCAAAGTACTTGACAGTATACAGCCCATTGCATTTTACAAGTTCGAAGAAAAACTCCAAATAATACATGTAGGACTGAATTAGGCCGGTTCCCATTGATAATAAATATCCAAAAAAAGAGTGCTAAAATTGTGGATACACCTGAAATCAGATCCTGAAAACACACTGCAATTTAAAGCCTTAAAAACCCAAGAACTGAACCAAGAAAAAAAGTGTCCTAAGTCAATTGGTCTTGAAGCTTACTAACCAAATAACACATTTTAATTTAAAATGTGCTCAGACCAGTTCTGCTAGTAATCCATCACACAAATCAGAATAAACCAAATTATGAAGCAAACCAAAAATCATATTTGACACATTGGGACCATAGAACCAAAACTTAAAGGTTGTATCAGCGATTTTGGGTGACGTCACTTCTGAAGCGAAATCCCAAACAAACATACTTATGAATAATTATGTTATGTTTTAAAAAATAGTGTTCAAGCATCCAGAATTATAACCACGTTAATAACTTTTGTAAGAAACCAAACCGTTTGTAAATCCGTCAAGATTTCAGCGAGATAAGAGTATTAGCGTTTGTGCAGATCATTGTGATTGGTTGGAATACTGTTTATTTTGGTTTTGAGTGGTTGGTAGTACCATTTGTTTTTGTGTACGATCTCGGAGCATAGGCTGCCTACAGAGACGCGGTTTTTTGACGGCCTGCTTATGGGGCGGGCAGCTAGCGGATCGTGAGGAAAAATCAGATGAATGTGATCATTTATGTTTCTACCCAAAATCGCTGATACAACCTTTAAAGCAAACCTGTTTGCTATCTGGCCCTTAAACGTGATTACACATTGGCCGAGTATCAGAGATGCAAAGCAGAGACAGATCCTGACCAAGTGCAGGCTCATTGACCACAGCCTGGCCATTGAGTAAGGCCGTTATAAACAGTCATGGTTGCCTAAGGACAAAAGGATGTGTGGTCACTGTGAGACTGGTGATGCACTTTCTCCTACAGTGTGAAAAATATACAGAATTGGAAGAAAAATATTTTTTTAAATTAGAAATATCACTCCCATTGTATTATGTAGTAGTTAGAATACGTACCTAAGAGCCATATTCATAACCGCTTATATCTTTTATTTTTGGGGTCACTGACTCTAATCCAAACACACACGGCCCAAACAAACTTGAAACCTCCGATTTAGCAGGTGGCAGCGATGCGCAGTCAGACGTGAAACCCCAGTGGGAATCGTACAGAAGAAGAACTGAACGGTAATGACGTTTGATACGTTGACGTCATTTCCTTTGTGGTTTTGTTGTGCGTCCTGTCTGGTGGAGGGAGGGGACCGTGCGGACGGCTGGGAGGACAAGCGGAGTGAGAAGAAAGCACAGGGGGTAGAAATAAGAAAGAAGGAAAAGGCCCGGGTTTCCATCTTACCTCGGGAAATATATTTGATTGATAACTGCATCAGAAGTGAAATGTCGAGCAGTCGTCAGCTCAGTGAAAGCCGAGCCATCCCGACCAGGACGGTGCTGATCAACGACACAACGCAGCTACCTCACGATTACTGTACCACACCTGGGGGCACTTTATTCTCAACTACTCCCGGAGGTAACAACGACCTGAAGTAATTGGTCACATGCATCTTCATTTTTTGTGTGACGGCAACTTACGTTGTGGCCTGTGCTAAACGCCACAAATAAAGTGTTCAAAACAAAAGGCATTCTTTGCACCGCCCCCGTGCAAGTACGTAGTGGTCTATCATAGGTTCTGCTGCAGTGCAGTTTATTAAAATGACGTGTGGCTACATCGCTACACTGTAACAATGCAATTTCAGGTTCACAATGAATAGTAATGTTTAATGACACCTCTAAATAGGCCTGCGTATGATCGTCATCGTATAATCTTGTATAAAGAAATATATTTTGATTGTGTCCCTCTCATCGGTTGGAAGATGAACGTTGGTTTGCTTGAAGCTGTGGAAAACACTAAGGGCCGATGGCTATTTGCATAACTGGAGTTTAAACCACAACACACAACTGAGCTGCAGGCAACTGGAACAGTTATTCATATTTTAAGAGACGCGGAGCAGCAATTCCAGTGTTATTGAAATTCCGTGGTGGAGCGGTTTAAACTCTCGCTAGCTAAGCAGCTCACTCAACACTAACAGTTTGGTAGTTTGCCGTGTGGGTAGCCTGTCATTGTGTTGGCTTCAATTGATGACATTATACTGAAAATAAAAACGTATTTTGTTGATTATCGTGTTATTCTTGACTACTTTTAACCCCATCATTGTAAACTCATCCGGTTTCTAACTAGGCCTAGTTGTTTTGACCCACCGAACGTTTCAAAAGTCCATCCGAGAGTAAAAATAACTCACCGTCATAATAACCAGAGAGATTTCATAGCATCCTCTTGACAATAATGTAAATATTGGATGTATAGTTTTGCATGGTAGGTTTTTCGATCTTCCATGACGAACTATAGAGTGAATTATGACCTAAAATTCTTTGAAATATAGAATGTACATACGCATGGTATATTCCAAATAAGGTGGTTACATGACGTAATATTCAATTTTTAATAGAGGAATATCCCACAAGTCTTTCGTTGGTCGCTCATAACTGTGATGGCTTATTCGGTTTCGGTTAATAGAATAAGGTGTTTGCATGACTCGTATCATTGACAACGCTGGTATTGTTTTGTTTCTTTGCCTTAAAACTAGGCCTGTCAACGTTAAGGCGTTAACGCGTTTTTAATGATTAACGCATTAAACCTTTTAAGGCTTCATTTCTTATTTTGTCTGTGGCGGTCCCCATAAGTGCTGATCTATGACCAGATTTCCTTCTACCATCCTATGTATGATCAGATTTACCATCTACCACCCCATTTTTAACTAGTGAAATTAATAATTGTAATTAAAATTAATCATATGAGTTAATTGTAAACCATAACCTTTACACATTATGCTATGCATCTTAACTGAGCATTGCATTAACGCTTACAGGGAATAAGTGATGTAATCCCTTTTCTCTCGCAGGCACCCGGATTATCTACGACCGCAAGTTCCTGCTAGACCGCCGCAACTCCCCCATTGCCCAGACACCTCCCGCCCACCTGCCCGTCATCCCCGGGGTCACCAGCCAAAACATCATCAACGAAAACAAAAAGAACCAAGCCAAGAAATTGAATAACCACGATGGCAAGCAGGGAGGGGGTAAGTCCTTCAGCACTGGCGGGCTCGCCGTGATCGTAACCCCGGCACGGACACCCAACCGGGTTCCTTTTTTTCTGGATACGGGGAAAAACCCGTTATTAGTAGTTGTCTCCTTATTTTATGTCCGCATTTTGTGGCGTGTGCTCTTTTCAGTTTAGCCTGCCTAAGTGTTTATTAACCTACCGCTCAATAGTAATTCAAATAGTCTCTCCTATCCTGTCCAATGTTTTTGGCTGTTATAGGGGACAGTGACCTCAGTTGGCACAGAATTGCGTAAATTATTCTTCCTCCAGTAAACGGTGTGGTATCTGGTTTATACGGCTTAGCGCTGGATCTGTTCCACTGAATGCTGGAGTTCACCGGCTGCACGCGAGGCCGGTGCTGCTCCAATGTGCTCTGAGCACGTGACCTACTGAACTTCAGATGAAGATTTTAAAGGAGTTTTCACAGACTTAGATGGTCGCAAAGCAGTTTTAAGGGAAGTTAATTCACTCTGAAATCAATTGTGGATATGGCCAAGATATTGTACCAGTTACTCTGGGAGAAAAATGGAATATACCAAATAGATTTTTGGGCGGGGGTTGCCGTTCAATTGTAACTATAACTGCCGTGGCGCTCATAGCAGGACACTGTTGACCTGAATCGGTCTCATTAACTTTAATAAACTTTCTAATCGCTCTGAGCTGTTCAGGTGTTTTATTACCTGCATATTAATGGTATGGTGCAGTGAGGAACAGCATGTTACGTGCGTTAGATTAGATTAAACATTATAGTCTGATTTAATAAAACTTGGCCTACAAACCTACAAGGAAATATTTTATTTTCAGCAGGGCTGTTAAACGTGCTTTGCACGCCCATATAAATATGAGATGGTTCCTAACCGCACCCAGCCTTATACACTGTGTGGTAAAGGGACAGTGTGCAGTATTTTACACCATCAGCATTGGTGTGATCTCAGCATACAGAAATATCTCACATGAGATGAGACATGTAGCAGGGATGTGTTTTTTTTTTGTTTTTATTTCCTTGATTCATCAGGAAAAGCTTGTTTTTTCAGATGCTAAATGTCTCAACCAGAAGACGTGTGTGTCATTAGCACAGACACACACAAATTTACACTCTGATGGTTGATAGCAGTAGCTAGTTGATAGGGAGAATGCTATTGGTCCCCAGGTCTGAAATTGAGCATTTCCTGAATAATCTGTCGCTATAAGACGCCTGATTTAGCCAGTTTGCCTGTAGAGCGAAGGGAAAGGCACGCTTGTCTCCATTCATGTACCGTAACATGCAAACAGCCATTGTTCCTGCTGAACTGTTACTCTTCCACCCCCCCTGGTGGCCTGCCAGTGAAACGCTCTCACTGTGGATGCCAGAGTGAGAGAGGGCCATGTTGGTTTAAAAAAATAATAATAATAATAATAAAATAAAAAAATAATAAAAAAAATAAAAAATAAAAAAGCCTTGGAAACGAGCTCAGATCGAACAGAAGGTTTTCCCACAGGGCTGGTCGCAGCGATCTGCAGCATAGGCAACTGGCCAGCAGTACAGCTACAGCAACGCTGACGTGTCAGTGTGGTATAATGCATAAGGCTCGGGCTGCTAATGCAGATGTCCCAGGTACCCAGGTACCCAGGTAGGGTAATGCAGATGTCCCAGGTACCCAGGTAGGGTAATGCCTTTGTACCCTGCTATCCACCTGTATAAACATGAGCCATGTCACTCACTCTGGAAAAGAAAGCTAAATGTTAATGGCTGGTTGATAGCGACTCGCTAATGCTTTTTTAGCCAATTATTTCGCTTATTTAAAGACAATAAGGTTTGGGGAATAGGGAGCAGAGTTTAACTGTAAACTGTAATGAAATTGGAAAGACACGACCGCTTATGGCTTTGACCATTCCATAATTTAACGGGGCCTGTTCTCTCTGACGGCGTTGGGTCCCTTTTAACAGCTTGTCGTCTTTGCTTGTTTGGGTCCCTTTTAACAGCTTGTCATCTTTGCTTGTTTGGGTCGATTTAAATAGCTTGTCATCTTTGCTTGTTTGGGTCCCTTTTAACAGCTTGTCATCTTTGCTTGTTTGGGTCCCTTTTAACAGCTTGTCATCTTTGCTTGTTTGGGTCCCTTTAACAGCTTGTCATCTTTGCTTGTTTGGGTCCCTTTTAACAGCTTGTCATCTTTGCTTGTTTTCTTTTTTTAAAGGTGAGGACGCACAGTTCGAGATGGACATCTAGTGCAGAAGACGGAGGCCTCAGGTTGGCCTGGTACCTGTGTGACGGCGGCTTGGCTTATAGAATTCAGTACTGCGAGCCTCTATAGGCTCCTCCCTCCCTCTCGCTCGCTCTGTCTGTAGCAGCTGGGTTTATAGATAATCACCCAATTAAAGGGACACGGTCAAGTAGAGCCCAACACAGTGCTGGAAACCCCAAACAAAAACCTGGCCATACTGTAATCAGATTTCATCTTTCAGTTACTGTACCCCCCCCCCCCCCCCCCCCCGCCCGCCTGAGTGCAACAGAAAACTTTTGATAAGATTATCCCAGTTTAAAAAAAATTGTAATTTGAATTAAAGCAACAATTAGTAAGAATTATGGTATTTCTGATTGGCAATTAGTGCTTATTGTAAAATCTTGGAGAGCTGCATTGCTGTTGGAACAAAACTGATAGACCCTCTGTGCAGCTCAGCCCAACGAGTTTGAGAATTGGACGCCGGTTCATTCGGCATTTTCTTGGTTATGACTGAAACCCTGCGCTTGATTGGCTGGTTATGACTGAAACCCTGCGCTTGATTGGCTGGTTTCGAATCTCAGCGTTGTGTTTGGCGCACATGCTTTTACTTGAATTGTCGAGTTCGCTTGTCCAAGTTTAAAACTGTTTCAGTTAGCACGGATAATCCAACTGAGTTTTGCAGTTTAAGACTTAAATTTAACCGTTAAACACTTGGGAAATTTTTCTTTTCTGCTTTGTAGACCACAGGGTGTCAGGCAATGTTAACGCGGTAAACTCTGTTTCATAAACATACTTTTATTTGGGCAGTGGAACAAGGAATGCCGTTGTAATTCCAAACCTATGCTTTGTCAGTTACAAGCTTGACGCAATGTTTGTTTTTGATTTTTAAGAGTAAAAGACCACACTTACTTTAGTGTACTTTGTTCTGTTTTACTGTTGTCTTGGTAACATTACTGGTGGCAGTTTATGGAGAGATCCAGTTGTTCTGCGCACATCAGTAATGGTTTCCAAACACAACACGGCAATAAACAGCTGCAGAAAGTAAATGCGTCTATTTATGACGAAGAAGCCCAAACACAAGTTCAAAGAGTTATGGACCAATGTCTCTGTTCATTACAGATGATGGGATTTATGTCCAGTAATCATTATGGCAATTAATAAAGTGTAATTTACGGACCTATTATGTGGACTAATACAGAAATGTTTTTCCCTTAAATGCTAATAATGACAATTTTTCCACTCCAATATTAGCCAGTTAAAGACGTTTTATATGCTATGGAGAAAGATGCACGACAACACCTAGTGCAGGGAGATCTGAGATTACTCGGATTCAGACTCAGATGTATTATTTGTGTTTTGAAGAAGGTGATTTGGCACTAAAGAATGTGATAAACTGATTGACTTGACTTACACATTAACATGAAAAAAGACCTGGTCTAAAAATGCACTTCCAGGGACATCTAGAGCAACTAACGATTTTGTGAACCTTTATCGATGTTGATTTGCACACTGAATCACTGCAGTTTTTCAGCACCTTGTTTCTTGATTACTGAGTGGGGAGGGAAGCACTGAAATGTCGGGTTGTTCACATTCATATTGGTATTTTATTTCTTTTAGGGGATAACAACATGGCATAAAAAATATCAATGTCAACCAACATTCCCTTACAGGAAGGACATTCCAAATTGAAACTTTAGCTTAATATCCAACCTGATTAACAGTTATTTTTATTTAACAGAAAATTTTTTGAAAACTTGAATTTTTTTCCCCATATCTCTTTCTATGCATTTTATTTTTGTGCTCTTTGACTGTCAACATTTAGTTTCTCAAGCATCAAGGGCCAAAGACGTTAACAAAAATAACATTTAAACGAAAATACTGCCAGCATGTATCGACAGGAAATTTGCGAAACTCTGAACACTCACATGAAAGCTTGTGTCATATGTTTGGTACTCAAGATCCCGCCATGCAAAAATATGTATCTGACATGTAATATCAATTCTCATATTTTGAAAATATTATTTAATCAATCTACTTTAATTAATGCACAATAACCTGAAGAAGATTTATTTACATGTACCAAGGTTGCAAGTGAAAATAAATAATTTGCCCCACATCAACAATAATATAAGAACTACTTTGGTTTTAATGTTTTGCTAGATAAATGCATAAATAGTCAAATGAAAAAATATATATATTATAAATGAGCATAATCATTTAATATAAGTCTTCCAGTCATAAGCCAGTTTGAGTCCAGAGTCTTTTATTGAGGAATCTTATTTCCAGAGATTTATGGCCTTCACCATTGAGAAAATAACATGCTCTAACAATATGGCTATTTCCCCAAATAACTATAGTAACAGAGGTTACAATTATTATTTTGTTTTTGTAAAATACTAAGGTCCTAACCTTCTGCTGTTTCTGGAGTTTTCTCTCACTTCCCTTTGAGGTAAATAAGTCCTGCTTTAAATTATTAGCATTTCATAAGTTTGATTGCCGCATGGTCACATCTGTGTACAATTAAGTTAAAGTTTCAAACAATTTTGCAAAGTGTTCCTGCCACGGAAATGCTTCTACAGAGTGGTTGTGGCAATAGTTCTGCACTTGGTTTTTTTTTTCTTTTCTTGATGTTTCTGTAACCAGCAATCTAGTGCTAAAAAAAGAAAATGTGAAAAAATACTGAAGACCTTTCAAGTTCTCCTGCCTGTAAGTGACACGCACAGATGGAGTTAGGGGTTAGGGTTCATAAAAATGTGTTTTACACCGACCATTCATTAGTGACAGTCAGAGGTGCATTAACACGCAATTTAGGGGCCATTTTGAACCATATTTAGGAACAATATTTAAACATATTCTGTAACAGTGACTTACTTGTTCTAGATCTGGAACATCTTATTAAAACATAAACTGCCGTGGTAATTAATATTAATATTTCAGACCAGTAATTTTGGCAGGGATCCCCCCCCCCCTCCTGATAGTTCTACATGCTGCTGAACACGAGCACCAGAGAAAGATGAAAAAGAGGAAGTGTCTGAGCTTTCTGCCCTGAAACGCCCCGTGTGAATGCCTCCTTAAACCTTACTTTAGTTTACCCTCTTCCCACGCCTTCTCAAAGGCCACCACATGCAATTTCTTACCAACTTTAATCAGAATATCAAAGTCCTCCATCTTTTTCACTGGTTTTTCTTTTGTTGAGTCTGAGATGAACCTTAGACCTTAGAGTGTTAATCGTCAAAGTAAACCATTATATTGTTATTATTATTATTTTTTTCCTGCTACTGAAAGCAGTTCTCAGTTTGACAATGTATGATTTTAATCATTGTTATTATTTGGTGTAACTGCTCATTTGATTCGTAACTGCTAACTATTTTAAAAGTTGTCAGCAACAGTTGCCCTTTTCTCCAGTTATCAGGTTAACAAGCACCTTAATGGTAAAGCCACAGTATGCATTTTATGCTGAAATATCCTCTTTGGAATGAAATGGAATAATTTTTGGATTATTGGGATGATATTTTCCTAGGCACGCTTCCAGTGTTGCTATGGAAACCTGCCAGCCTGTTTGGCCAGACCTTTCTCACACTGTGTTTCTGAAATTATTGGAAACTCCCATTTGATTTTTTTTTTTTGATTTTTTGATTTTGTTCTGAAAAAGCCTTGTAACTAAACGGTGTATGCCAAGACAATGCCAATGCCATCGCACACTGTTACAACAAGATCAATGAAATTAATAAAATAAAAAAAGGATGTTACAACTATTTGCTTGCCAGTGGTGAGTCTGACTTCTACTGTCTCTAGTTTTTTTGGGTTCTTGGCGCAAAGTCTGTTCTGTTTATGAGTTATGAGTGAGGTTCACTCTGTAATGTCAGGGCCCCTCGGCAACCTGATTGGCTGTGTGCATCTGCTAAAGAGTATCTGGAGATGGCCACACCAGGGACGACCACATTAGGTCTCCCTTGGGTCCTTTGAATTATTAATAATAATAATAATAATAATAATAATAATAGTAGTAGCTGCCAGTGATTCCCGGGGACCGAGCGGCATGAGCAGCATTTGTCAAACACAGACACTCCAAAATGGTGGACAATTCAAGACAGATTTGACCCAAAAAGCAAATATCTATGTTTCTATAGCGCCACCGGGTTTGGTTTGATTGGGCTAAGCTTTTGGAACTGGAGTCTTGATCTAACAATCACCCCACCAAGTTTCAGAACTGCATGTAAAACGGTTTTAGATGAGCATTTATGTGATAAGCCACGCCCACAGCAAATTCATTGGCTCGGAATTCGGTTAAAACAAAAAAATGCTAATTAGCAGAAAATCCAATATGGCGGACTTTATAGGTCCTTGAGGCAAATTTGTCATGAGCAGAGGGACCTGTACACCAAGGTCAAACAGGGTTTCATCAGTGGGCGTGTCAATGTCAAAATGTTGTCACATGCACTACAGCGCCACCAGGTCTTCTTCAATCTGCGTCATAATTTAAAGGATCCGAGAGTTTGGCGAAGTTTGGTTATTCTAGGCCAAACCCGATCACGGGAATTTTAGGTGAAGGGAGAAAAAAGAAATAAAAAAAAATCTGAACAAAAACAATAGTGTACCAGCAGCTACGCTGCTCGGTCCCACAATAATAATAACCATAATAATGCATTTATATAACGCTTTTGTCATGCCAAAGTGCATTACAGTGATGAGGGGGAAGCTCACCTCAACCACCACCAATGTGCAGCACCGGCCTGGGCGATGCAACGGCAGCCATTTTGTGCCAGAACTCCCCCCACACATCCGCTAGGGTGGAGAGGGAGAGAATGATTTTAGCCAATTAGACTGGGGGAAGCAGGGTGAGGATGGAGTGTCAGACACACTCAGATCCAATTAAAGGCCCACTCAGTAATTTCCATTGCTAATCAAAGAAAATTATGTGCATGGCAACTAAGTACCTCGGTGGATCATGGTTCTGTTTTGTTTTTTTTTACTGTAACCAGCCACAATGCAATATGACAAAACCACTTCCAAGGCATGGTTTACTTGGCAAAATGTTCTATTCTACACATTATCTGAGGAGTGAGTGATGAGTTTCCATGGTAATGAGTTGTGCAAGGACTACAAAAAAAAGATCAGATATTAAAAAGAAGAAGAATGAAGATGAACAGGAAGTAGTGTCGGCCCAATGCTTATTTTAAATACATATTTTATATTTATACATTTTTTAGCAATGATATTACTCAGTGGGCCTTTAAAATGAGCGTACAAATATAAGTGCATCCACCAGCCCTGGATAATAACATTCTAAGGTCAGCAAGTGTAAGTTCAACAGCAATAACGCACTAAATTAAGTTCACTTATGCCATCCTAGAATCATAATACAAATGATAGATTCATACAGCTATCTTTCACATAAAACCATAAAGCAAGGGATGTCAAACTCAAATCCTGGAGGGCCGCTGTGTCTGCACAAAAATCCAGCAGAGACTGTGGCCTCCTGGACTGGAGGTTCAGACTCCTGTCATAAAGGATGATATTGCAATCCTAAAATAATTACATGAGGGGGAAAAGTGTTAGGGCAGGAGTGGCCAACCCTGATCCTGGAGAGCACAGGGTTTGCTGGTTTTTGTTTTTACCTTAAATACAACCACTTTAGACCCAAGAAACAGTGAGTTAACTGTGTAATCAACTGCTTTGAATGCCAGGTTAACTGTCAATGTGAGTTGCAGCGGATATCTACAAAACTAGTGAGTCCTCAGCAAAACTACCTGGATGGATAGACAGCACAGTATGTAGAAACATATCAAAATGAAAAATTTTGGGTGAACTGCCCCTTTAAGTATCCAGAATATCATCTGAATGTAAAACATGGTCGCTGCAATTCTGGTGGATCCACTGCTCCACCAGGAATGATCCTCTCTGGCTGCACACTCCATTAGAATCGCTAGTGGCGCTATTTATCGTTATCAGGTAGTCTTTACATCCGCCTGTGAATTCACGGGAAGAAGAACAGTCCGTTATAAATGGGCCCGAGTGTCCTGTGGTTTCCGTATGTGGTATTTACACACAAAATGAGGAACTCAAACCGATGTCCGCATCTTCATTCTGGTAAGCGTTTGTAAGAATGTATTGAAAAATTAATATGCATCATTTGTTTTTAAATATATCGTACTACTGCATTCACTGCATAAAAGTTCTCGTTTTGTATCTAATTTGTAATGTAGCATTAACAATCTAGCTATATCGATAGCTAGCGTTTTGTTAAATGCCCTGTTAGCTAGCTGGCTACCCACACTTTGTTTGAAAAGTTCTCTGTCACAAATATTTGTAACGTGTCAATTTACCAGCTCGCTAACTAAATTACTTTTAAGTTAGCAAGTTGGCTAGCAATGCACGACGCCTAGTATGGGCAAGTGACAGAGGCTAGCTTGTTTCTGCATAATTTGGGTGGGAAAAGCGCTTTCTTATTGGGCAAGCTCTAGGCTAGCTGGCTAAATCAATGGATCCAATAACGTGGAGCAGCAACTACGTGGAACATTCCAGACATTAAAATCTCAGATGGCAAAGAGCTGTTGGCTTGACCTGAACACAAAGCGGCACCTTCATCATGAGATGCAGGCAACTTAGCAAATAACAGACGCATTTGTTGTAGCACGAATAATGCACTGCGCAAATCTTTTTGAACGAATATTTTCAGGGGGTCGTGGGATCAGATCGTGTATGTCAATGCCCGTAGGGTTAACCGGAATCCTCCTGTACTGTTAGCCAATTGGCCATGGATGGTCCTAACCAAGGTTAACTTCTATCAGGGAGAAGTGGCATTCCTGTCTAAGTCTGGCAGCATTGCCCGCCGAGGTAAAAAGCATTGAAAATGGATCAGAACAGAAGCAGTACGAGAACACACCTGGATTCCTTTTTTAAAATTTTTTTTTTTTATTGTAATCGTTCTTTACATTGCTGTAATGTTAACCCTGTTTTTTGTGGTAGGTTAACTCTGATTATTATATTGGGATGGCAGGTATGCCATCCGCCAAGTTACGGCTTGGTGGGGCATGCCCCATACCTATACAGCACCGAGAGTTTGGCACTTTTCAGAGTTTCCTACAGAAGTAACCACAATGACCATAGACTCTCAGCCCTTAAAAACATTAACTTCTGTATGTTCTGACCTCATGTAACCACACAGCATTCAGATACAACTAAACACATCCACACAATAAAGCCCCAAACTTGGGTTATTTTGCCGATTTTCTCCTTCCTCTTCCGCTTCTTCTTCCCATTTTCCTGCCAAACTGCCTGCCTCCGTCGCGATGTTATCCAATGGGGAGAATTATTATTTCAGGGTATGGTCCGTATACCTGCTCATCAAGCTTATCGTCCAATAAAAACGCTTCATACTAATGTTTTTTAATGTTAATGTAGCTAATGGCTTCATGCTTTCCAAGAAGCTACTGTGGCTTAGTGGTTAAAACTGCAGTCTCTCACACAGTGCATAGTGGGTTCGAGCCAGCAGGGCACGTGTATTTTCCACAAAAACAATGTGCAACTGTTAAGTACTTTTCATTTCTTAGACTGTTATTATTTTTACACATTGACACATTAACGTTTTTCGATTGCAAAGGCAAAAGGGGTTTACAATATTAACTGTTCAATGTTTCACTTGTATTATATCACACCCTCCCCAAACCGGACGCTCGCTTTTGTCTGGTTTGGGGAGGGTGTTACGCTCTGCTCTTGCGGTCATGACTGACTGACTGTGGAAACCCCTTGCCTCGGCCAACATTTCTTTATTCATTAATTTCTTCACTTCAGCTCTGTTCACTTTATCCTTTTCACACATAACACAAGGTCACCATAAAATTAACTACTAGGAAAATGAAGAATTTACAATAATAGCCTACATTAAGAATTGAGGATTGCCTCTTTTAAGCTGCAAGCCTTTAAGCGATCGGCTTTATAAACGGCCAATTCCCCAAACATATCTGATTCATGGTTAGTCGCTTATAAATAAATAGATAGCCTCCGAATGTGGCTCTAGTCTACGCTACTCTGCTGATAATGTAGCTTACTGCAAACACTTAATAATAATAATTATTATTATAAGAAGAAGAAGAAGAATAATCTCTGGTATGTACTTTCTTAGTAGTATCTACTGTTTTCTTTCTGGCTAAGGTTCCTGGGAAATATGCGTTGTCCAATTAAGCTTTTTCGCCAACGTTACTTCCTGCTTCTCGTCAGGAAGCAGAAACAAGCTAGGCTACTACGAAGCGAATCAACATGCATTATAGCCTACATTCATTGCACTACAGAAAACGAAACTAAACCTAGCTGTCCGTACCAAAACATTTCCCACAGGTAACGTTCTACACTACCGGAAAAAACATTTCTGCTGTGCAGAAACTCGCTAGCTCGTAGCCCACACATGGAAGGTTGGAGTTACGCATCCGACAATCCAGTGTTGAATAGCCTAACGTTAAATGTATTCCATAGAATACTAATAGCCCTATTTTAAAACTGTGTTTCCATATTTTACTGATGCAAACTATTTAGGCTGTACTAGCTATTTAGGCTGTATGTCTTTCAGCTAGAATGTGTTTGCGTCTAACCCATTGTGCATGTACACTTGGTTCATTAATTTACATGCTTCTTCATGATCCATAGTTCAGGTGGTGCTGTTCATTGTATTTCATTAGACATTAAGTTACTGCTCATCTACAAACTCTTTTAATGTAATTGTGTGCTGTCTATAATAGGATAACTGTTCTCATTCTTGTCAATAGAGGGCGTTATGGTTAAGCGAATGTCTGCATACATTTCTTTGGAATGCATGTCTTCATGCATTATTCATCATTAGTTAGCTATAAAAAATAAGTGATATCAGATCAAAAACATCTACGACTAAAAAAAATCCAAGTTACTCACGCATAGCCTACATAGCGCTGTCCGTAAGTTCTTAATTCCAACTTGCAAAAACTAGGCCTGCCTTTAAAAGTCTATCAAAATGTGGCCAAGTTACAACTAACAATATTGCCTATCGTAGCTCACACTAAATAAACTAGCTCTATTCCAAAGCAATGCTATCCAAACTTTCCTAAATTATTTAATGCAACTTGGCCCTGTGTTTCTTCATCTTACCATCTCAAGAGAATGTGGTCAATGAAACTGCCACATCAAACTGCAAAATGAAAATAATTTATAGTGGAAATACTCTGATTCAGATGTGTTACACTTAGAAATTAAACAGAAATATTAGCTACACTATAGGGCATGTTTGAACAATTGTCTGCATCCACTGCTTTGGGTCTATGAAAAGCACAGAATGAATAAAATGTATTATTATAATTATTATTATGTATTTATTGATTTATTTATTTGGATTTCTATCAAAACCTGGTCCTACAGAGCATAGATATCCTTGTGTTCACAAAATTCTGTTTGCAAATATCATCATCATTTTTATCTGCATTTATTTATTCATCACCCCTTTCTCTATTGTAAATGTCTGTTTGTGAATTGTAAAGAATGCTGTAGCAGCAGTTAACATTTTAAAACCTGTACATTTTCTAAAGTAAACTTGCCAACAAAGTACAACCATATCCTTTCTGGAGTGTAATAATTCATCAACTGTTAAAAACATTCATTGAAATCATATGTTCCATGAGGCACAATCTCTTCACATGCAAAGATGAAGAAACACAGGGCCAAGTTGCATTAAATAATTTTGGAAAGTTTGGATAGCATTGCTTTGGAATAGAGCTAGTTTATTTAGTGTGAGCTACGATAGGCAATATTGTTAGTTGTAATTTGGCCACATTTTGATATCAAGACTTTTAAAGGCAGGCCTAGTTTTTGCAAGTTAGAATTAAGAACTTATGGACAGCGCTATGTAGGCTATGCGTGAGTAACTTGGCTTTTTTTTACATCGTAGACGTTTTCGATCTGATATATCTTTCTGGCTGAGCACCAATAAAATGTGGCAGCTGTTGGTTGGTTTAGATAATTTATGATTCTCAGGATTCAAGAAAATCCTTTAAAATGTGTCATTATTTTTTTCAGGGTTACTCATCACATGATAATGGACAGCAATGACGTCAGAGCCTTAATCTAGCTGCTGCAGAGAGATGGCTACAGAAACGGGCAATTTGGCAAGGAATCGCCCAAAGAATTTAACATTGGCCACGATGAAGCAGTCCCTTTAACTTCTTTAATTAAAAGGAAATTTCAGAATGTTCACTAAATGAGATTTAAGGCGGGTGATATTGATCACTAAATAATATTTAAAGAGGGTGATTCCTAAAAATAGTCTTGACAATACAAAACAAAAAAAAAAAAAAAAAATAAATTTGGTTTGATGTTGTGGACATGGTAGTTTATAAAGTTTGTTTTTTTGCACGGATTTCACATGACCAAACTGATCGGATAACTTTGGCGCGATCCGTTTTTGTACCTGTGATTTAATGTGGGGAGAACCTGGTTTGAAAGGCCTCTGTGCTTGAGACATTCCGTGAGTAATGGCGGGTTGCGTGTGTTGATGAGGTGGTGGCGGGTCTGGGTGGGCTCGGCTCTGTTTGCGATGGCCAGACGCGGCTGGCCCCTGCACGGACGCCTACGCTGGCTGTTTCTGGGGGCCTTCCTGCTGCTGGTCTTCCTGCTCTTCACCTACCTGCTGGAGTGCACCCCTCCGGCGGACTCGACGCAGGCTCTGACGGGCCTGGGGAGCGAGCCCTACGGGAAGGACTATTACCAGGCCGTCCTGCAGGAACAGGAGGAGCGCCATCTTAACCGAGCCGCCAGCCTGAAGCGGCAGATCGCCCAGCTGAAGCAGGAGCTCCAGGACATGAGCGAGAAGCTGAAGGCCCTGCAGGGCAAGCGGGAGCTCGAGGGCCACGCGGAGGGCAGGGAGCAGGAGCCCGCCGATCTACTCGAGTACCTCCACTCGCAGATCGACAAGGCGGAGGTGAACGGCGGGGCGCGGCTGCCCAGCGAGTACGCCCTGGTCCCCTTCGAGAGCTTCACCGGCACCAAGGTGTACCAGCTGGAGATGGGCCTGACCCGGCACCCGGAGGAGAAGCCCGTGCGGAAGGACCGCCGGGACGAGCTCACCGAGGTCATCGAGGCCGGCCTCGATGTCATCAACAACCCCAACGAGGGCGACGGTCAGGAAGAGGACGGCATGACGGTCCAGAAACCCGTCTACACAGAGAACGACTTCATCGAAGGTAGGAACGGGACCAGCTTTCCGTGATTTGTAGCGCGCGGCTTCATTATTGGGTACTCTCCTTTTCAGCCATTTTGTTTGGTACAGTGTTCCACATTTTCTTTGCATTCTAACTGAATGCACACTGTTACAGCTAGTCAGCCACCAAGGGTAACTAACAAGGAGTTAATTGATTGCTGCATGTGTGTATATTCATTCTCAATCCTGCCAGTGAGCTAATCCATTAGTGCATGTATATTCAGTCTCAGTATTGAGCTGATTGATTGGTGCATATTCAGTCTCAGTATTGAGCTGATTGATTGGTGCATATTCAGTCTCAGTATTGAGCTGATTGATTGGTGCATATTCAGTCTCTGCCTACATGCCGAGCAAATCGATTGGTGCCCGATTGGGGAGACAGCAGCTAGAATGGAAAGCGGTTATGAAGCCACTTTTTGGGAGAATTGTTTGTTTTAATGTTCACAAAATTAAAAAGTCTAATCTTGGTAACAAAGAGTGCAACTTTGTTCAAAATCTGCCATACATTTCAATGTACTTCTCAGAAAATAGGCTGCAAAAGGGTTCATTTGATGTAATTATCTCACAGGTACAAAAGGTATATTTATATACTAGTATAATATGCCACTATGGAAATAGGGCAGGACTAGCAGATTCAGCGGTTTTATCACCACATTATTACCTCAGGGACTCCCACCAGGGGCTGAATGGCACAGTTGGAGTAGATGAGACATTACGCCTAATAATTGATGTGTAACGCGCAAAGCATCTTTAAACTACTATTAAGTCAGTTGTTGCTTTTTCATATTTCCTGATTCAAGTGAAGCACGTTGGCCTTGGAGCTGAATCAGAATTCTGATTCTGACTCGCTTGAAGCATGGGGTGCGTCCCAATAGTCGAAAAATGCACCCTCCCTTCCTCCTCTACCAACTCCTCTACTCCGTGCCCCGGAAACGGATCTTTGTGTTTTAATCTAATGTCGCCGATTACATATTAATTAATGTCTCGCCGCGAACCGCAATGTCAGGTACATTGTGTACTGTACATGCAAATACTTGTACTCAAAATGTTCAGACAGTTCTGGATACTTCCTTGTAGGAGTGGTAGTGGGGGAAGGGAGGTGGGGAGTGAAGAATATTGGGACACCCCCACGATGTCCTTAAGAGCTGAATCAGAATTCAGATTCTGACTCACATGAAGCGTGCTGTCCTTAGAGCTGATTCTGACTCGCATGAAGCATGCTGTCCTTAGAGCTGATTCTGACTCACATGAAGCGTGCTGTCCTTAGAGCTGATTCTGACTCACATGAAGCGTGCTGTCCTTAGAGCTGATTCTGACTCACATGAAGCGTGCTGTCCTTAGAGCTGATTCTCACTCACATGAAGCGTGCTGTCCTTAGAGCTGATACTGATTCTCACTCACATGAAGCGTGCTGTCCTCAGGGCTGTACAGGACAGAGAGGGACAAAGGCACTCTGTACGAGCTGTTCTTTGGGAAAGAAGGCTCCACGGACTTCCAGCACGTCACGCTGTTCCGGCCCTTTGGGCCGCTGATGAAGGTGGCCAGCAGGTCTGTGGACACGGCCGGCACCATCATCAACATCATCGTGCCCCTCTCTGGGAGAACTGAGACCTTCCAACAGTTTCTCATCAACTTCAGGTCAGATATTTCACTTGGCTTTTCCTTCGGTTTTTATTCCTGCAGTAGAATATTGTGCGTACTGCTTAAAGGGATGCGTACTGCTTAAAGGGATGCGTACTGCTTAAAGGGATGCGTACTGCTTAAAGGGATGCGCACTGCTTAAAGGGATGCGTGAGATGCTTTCTTTTTATAAGCCTAAATGGTTTTATTTACATATTCCTGGTAGTATTATTTTTACTTGGTGTAGTTCAGTGGTTGCCTTTGTTTTATATATATATATATATACACACGCACACACACACTATTAGTTTACCATTTAGCGTGTGTGTGAGCACGCACACATGCTTGCTTGTGTGTAAATTGAATAGTCTAATTTTTCTTTTGCTTCCAGGGATGTGTGCATAGACCAGGACAGACTGGTCCATCTCACCGTGGTCTACTTTGGCCAGGAAGGTTTGGCTGAGGTTAAAGCTTCACTGGAGAGCATGTTCAGGTCAGTGATTTAGACTGATGTCTGTTTGCATTGTTCAGTTGGTTTTGGGTTCACTAACAATCATTAATTAATCCAGATGAGCTTTGTTTTATGATGTTTCTTCATCTTTGAGCTACATCAAACGAAGATCAAGTTTTCCTCTAATAAAATGTACAGTGTTTGTTTTTATATTTTTTTGCTTTCACAAAATTGACAATCGATGACTTTCTTTAACCGTTAGCACACTCATGCTTAACAACAATTTGCAAAGTTTGCTAAATGACCAATGTTTGAATTAAGTATTTTTTGTTTTTTTCGCTTGCAATTGAACAAATTGCAACTGAACATTTTGGTGGCAGGATTTGAAGACCCGAACCAGTCAGCATTGCCTCGATATTGCCTCGATGTCTATATTTGATACTTTCTTTGTCAACATGTTGGTAAAAAAAACAAAAAAACATTTTAAGCCAGTCAATCGCATATCGTAACTGACAGCAGTAGTATTGACCTCCAAACCTTTCCCATCATGCCTCTGTTATGGTTTCAGCCATTTCAATCCCTTTAGCATCCATTTTGATTCACATCTCATGTTCATTTGCAAAGACTTTCTCTGTCTGTTTTGGTCTTAACGGGGTGTAGTACTCATGTTTGACAAAGGTCACACTTTGTCAAAAATACCCGCACACCAGCAAATGCTCGCTTGTGGTTTATTGAGCATGCGACGTTTCGACCCGAGAGGTCTTCGTCAGGCATACGATCACGTGAAGGAAGTGGCGAGACGTTGCATTCTGAATAAACCACAAAGCTCACACGTTACCACATTTTCGAAGTTTGTGTTCATAGTGGGGGGAAAAATGTTTATTTTATTTACATCTACAAATGTGTAACTTCTAATACCATGAAAATGTAATTTCATATTTGATACCTTTCTCAGTTTAAAAAAAACTACTGCTCTGGCTACTTAACAAGCTAAACATGCTTGTGCATTTTAAGACTGTGTGTGTGTGTGTAAATCTTCCCAGTAAGGAGAATTTCTCCAACTACACCCTGGTCCCAGTGAATGAGGAGTTTTCTCGGGGAAGAGGGCTGGATATAGGGGCGCACGCATGGATGAAGGACGACGTACTCATGTTCTTCTGCGACGTTGACATCTACTTCACGCCCGAGTTCCTCAACACCTGCCGCCTGAACACTGCTCCCAGTAGGTATCGAGTTCCACAGATCTAAGCCCAGTTTGGCTCCACGTCAGAGTCCTGCCTGATCTTTAGCCATCCAATCACGGCATCATTTCACCCTGCAATCAGCCAGTTAATGTCATTGGGTGCGTCCCAAAATTCTTTACTCCTCCTCCATTCCTCCACTCGTGTCCTACCCGGAAGTATACAAAACGGCCTGTACGTTTAAAGTACAGGTGTTTGCATGTACACTATACAATGTACCTGACATTGCGTTGAGATATTAATTAATATGCAATTATTATGTAAAACACAGATTGGTTTCCGCGGCATGGAGGAGAGGAGGTGGTAGTGGAGGAAAGGAGGAGAGGAGGTGGTAGTGGAGGAAAGGATGATGCCTTTTTGGGACACTCATTGAGTCAGAGGAAGACACTTTTACATTACAGGCATTTAGCAGACGCTCTTATCCAGAGCGACTTACACAACTTATTACATTTATCCATTTATACAGCTGGATATATACTGAAGCAATTCAGGTTAAGTACCTTGCTCAAGGGTACAACGGCAGTATCCTACCTGGGAATCGAACCTGCAACCTTTCGGTTACAAGTCCAGTTCCTTAACCATTATACTACACTGCCACCCGCCCCACACTTCGGGGGCACGTCGGTGGTTACAGGGGGCACAAGGGCACGTCGGTGGTTACCTGGGCGTCCCTATAACAAGAGCTCAGAGATTTGAGTTAGCAGTTGAATGGTTTCTACAGAAGATCTCCCCAGGAGATGCAATGGGAGAATGATTAGTTCCCCTGGCTGGGGACCACTGGTGTTTAGCTCCGCAGGCTAATCGTATCTCTTTCTGTGCAGAGTTTCCACAGACCTACCCCCCCCCCCCATTACACAAGCACAGCCCTGCAAACACGGAGTCCTGCATTGACCTTAATTTGAGGATTATTTCCAGCTGACCAATGGAAAAATAGTTTTGAAATATATTTTAATCATAGTTGTTTTTTGCGGTTTGAAATCAACTTCAGCAGACATTGCATATATGTATTAATTTATTTTACAGATAAGAGGGTGTTTTACCCGGTTGTGTTTAGCCTCTATAATCCAGCCATCGTTTATGGGAACCTAGAACTTGCCCCCCCTATTGAGCAGCAGCTGGTGAGTTACAGTATAATTAAGTCATGTAATTTGTAGCATTAGTATTAATAAACATAAATATAATGTTCGGCTTTCATATATGGATTAGTGGTATTTCCATTGGAAAATGAAACCGTTTGTCATGACTTGTAGATTCACAAAAAAGATGCTGGTTTCTGGAGAGATTTTGGCTTTGGAATGACCTGTCAATATCGTTCCGACTTTCTCAACATTGGTGAGTTTGGCCTAATTTGTTTTTCATAATTGTATTAACTCAACCCCTGAACCAGGCACAGAGAATAAACTAGTCCTGGATACTACAGAGTAAATCTGGGGGATCATATCTGAGCAAGGGATTGTGGGAAGCAGTGAGTCCCACAAGGATCAGTGCTGGGACCTCTGCTTTTCCTAATATTTGTTTAACTTGACAGGAGGCTTTGACCTGGAAGTGAAAGGTTGGGGTGTGGAGGATGTTCACCTGTACAGGAAGTACCTGCGGAGTGACCTCATTGTCACCCGCACACCTGTGTCCGGGCTGTTCCACCTGTGGCACGAGAAGCAGTGCGCGGACGAGCTGACGCCGGAGCAGTACCGCATGTGCATCCAGTCCAAGGCCATGAACGAGGCCTCTCATTCGCACCTGGGCATGCTCGTGTTCCGCCATGAGATCGAGAGCCACCTCCGCAAGCAGGCCTTCAAAACCAAGAGCAAGACTGAGGAGTAAAGCCGGGAAATGTTCAGATGGATCTTTCCCCTTCCAGTATGGCATACAAAAGAAACAGGGATTCAGTCGGATACGCTGAGTCGGTAGTCCTGGGCAGTTTAAGTGCAACCTGCCCAAATGTTGAAGGCGAGGACTTTAATGGGGTTTATATGTGGTGTGGAGCTTGAAGCTTTGCACTCGCAATTAAACGTGTGACCATTGATGCACAAAAACTCATGGCTGAGACTGAATGCAGGACGTCCTTGACTTTTCAGGTTATGTGAAGTACAAGTGTTACATTATACTTGTGTTACTCTTGCATTTGCACTATATTTTGTAAAACTGTGCCGTGTTGTTACCTGTGGTTTCAAAGTTCCGATTTGTTACCATGGACTAAGCCCCGCCTACCTTCCCGTTTCCTGTGTACGCGCCCTGTCATTTAGTTTAATTTTGAGCTCCATAAATGCTGCAACCTACACGCTATAATGAGTCCCCTGGGACTTCTGAAGATCAAAGTTCCTCTCTTAGCAGTCGTTGGTGTCGCTCGTGCTGGGACCAGGTTGAGCCATCAGTGTTTTCATCAAAAAGACTTGTGTAAAAATGTACACTATTTGTCCCAATACAGAAGAACAAGGACTAGCAAACCTCTTTTTAAATCCCGTTTCAAAAGATTTTGTTGTGAAAAGAATCATGCCTACAAAATGTTCTTTGATATTTGATTTGATTTAACTAATATTGGATATTGGCTAATATTTAGTAATTCTATGTTCAGTAGAATTGTTTCTTGAATGTAGATTCCTAAAAGGGAGCTCTGTATTTGATCAGTCCATTCAGGACTCTGCACAATCCCACAGTCATTTCATTATTACAGTCTGAATGCTGTACATGTTTTTTATTTAACTAAAGTATTATGGGAACTGATGTTCGTCCATAGCAGATTACAGTAATGTCAGTAATGTTTGTCGCAGTGCTGTTTTACTGTGTCAGTCGCATGGAAAACTGCTCATGAGAACGGACACTAAAAGAAACGTTTTGAATGGACGTTTGTACCACATTGGCGCGACAGTTGTTCTGTGGACTTCATTACAGAAAGCCTTTTTAAAGGAGCTATATGTAACATTGACACCGAGTGTTTAAAATGGGTACTGCAGTCCAAATTCACAATATTGGAGAGAGTCGAGACACTGAACGAACATGAGCGCAAGACGAGCCGAGCGCAACATATTTTGAGGAGCTTATTCTATTTTGACAATGACGAGCGACGACGAGTCCTACACTGTAAGTTGATCAGCTAATGTATACGTTTGCAATTTGTTTATTTATTGTTTGCAAATTATGAACCAGCTCATGTGGATTTTTTGTAACTGTCAATGTTAGCTAGATGCATGGCTGGCTATGTTTACGGTCACACAGATATTAGCTAACGTTAGTGGTATGTTTAGCGAGTAACTATATACATATATATTTAAATCTTTAGCTAGCTAGCTAAATGGAAACGATGTTGAACTTAGCTTAGGCATTCGTAAATCGGCTGCCGGAGTACATCGGGTTGTTCGTAATGGGCAGTGGACTCGGAGAATAGTGAATCACACAGGCCAAAACAAATACAGACGTTCCGACCCGGAATGGAAATTTCAAAGGAGAACATACTGGCTGTAGCACTGTTGTCGGAGAAGCCAGTATTTCGACTTAGCATGTTTCCTTAATCTCTGATGACGACATATGGTCATTTTATGATTTAGAACAGTAAATGTGTTACATATAGCTCCTTTAATGTTCTTCTGTCGTTTTGACCTTCTTGAGTATGTTGCTTTTGCCCGTTTGTCTCAGTTCTTTGTTGCTAGTGGGGTTTTTGTTTCATATTCGAGTCCACAAACACAAGTCCAGTTTACCTTAGTGATACTGCAGTCAAAAACCGACTTTTCCCGTTGAAAACCGATGTTTTGGGTTAGATTATGATCATACACGACTGTTTATGTCCGAAAATCTCATGTTTAGTCAAAATAGTTTTATCTGAGTTTTTGTGTAGGCTTACCAATATGCTAGTTTCCGGGGATTCGTGACGTCACGAGATCCTTAACATAAAAATGGGTGGAGTTGAGGTGATCCTAGGGGTGGTCTCGGCTGGGCACGTGGTATAAAAGCAGAGACCAAGGGGGTTTTTTTCCTCTTTGAGACTGAGACCCTTACTGCTAACTAGTTCAAATGTGAATTGCTTTGTATTACTGCTAACGTTAATATTACGACTTATATCGGCACACCCTTTCACTCCTTGACCGTATGAATATTCATAATATGACTACGTGGCACCATCGTCATATGACCACACCTACTCACGAGTTCCAGTTCAAATTGAAGCGGTAAAAAAGGCCTTAGAAAAGCCTCTGCAGTATCTCTTTAAAGTAAAACCTTATGTGCTGCCATTAAAGTCCACACAGGGAGATTTCCTCCAAGCTATTAGGTATACTGGTGCACACATTGTCCCTCTCAAACTTGCTGTTCCCATCACCTGGTTAATTAGCTAGATCACTCATTAGCTTGAGCACTCGTTAAAAAAGGATTTCTCTCGTCCCCATTCAGCTCGAGTGTTCAGAGCCACATTAATGCAGTTTACATTAGTGTACAGCTGTGGTATCTCTCTCTCAGGAGCACTAGGCTCAGGGAAAGCTGCTTCAGATATGTTTTGAAAGCTGAAACTGTTTGAGGTGCAGAATGATTCAGTTTTGTTTGTGGCTGCGAGCGATCCAGGGTGTTCGTTATTACTTGATTGAGCACCGAGATAAAGGTCCGACTGACTGGGTTCCACAGAAGTTCTGTGATGAACAGGGCCCTAATCCTCGTCACGCTGAGTAAAATCCGGAACGGTGTTTTTGCGAGCCAGCTGAAGGACTTATCCCTGTACAGGTAAGGAGGCCCAGGTGAGTGTGCTGTTTAAGAGATCCTGTATGTACCAAAGACAGGGAGGGGGAGACTGCAGCACAGGCGGGGGAAAGTGTTGGGCGGGCGGGCGGGCGGGGGGAAAGCGTTGGGCGGGCGGGGGGGAAAGCGTTGGGCGGGCGGGGGGAAAGCGTTGGGCGGGCGGGGGGGAAAGCGTTGGGCGGGGGTTTTACACTTTAAAATATGAAACCGCATACAAATTGCACCCCCCACACTTGCATGGATCAAATATAAATTTATAAATCATTTCACATCAAATTGGATACACAATCAGCCATAGAACATATATAATAATAATATTGTCTTTATTGCATGACTATGTCCAGCCAAGCAAACTATATCCTATATATATAGGATAACATATCCAGGGCAATGATTGGTCACAAGTAATGCAGAAATAAAACTAATAAAAATGATGTTGACAAAATGGTGGATTAACTACAAGCAATATTCCAAATCTTTAATCTTTTGTTTTATTTTACATGATCAAAATACCATCTCTACAGTAAGTCTGAAATTCACTTGAAATGTTCACTTTTCTAGACATGACAAAATACAGATGGATATATATCTTAATACATTAGATTTAGGAAAGCTGGGATACAAAATAAAAATACAAAAAAGAAGGTATTAAGGTAATCAACCTACCTCCACAGTATACTAAATGTGAATGACACTCTAGAGCTCACACTCGATCGACTGAGCCGAGTTATAACTGTAAATCAATTGTACAAATATTGAGTGTGTGTCAATGGGTGGTCTGTTCGGGAAATATTCTCATGGTTTTGTAGACTTCCTTCAGAATCAAAAGTGCTGTGTCTTCAGACTCCCTGGGGGGGGAAACAGACAAACAAACATGGCTGCCATCGCTCAAACAATCCAAAGCTTTGATTTTATGACTATGAATTTGGAGCTAGTTGGTTGATGCATTTTGGAATTTTCACGAATAATCCATAGACCCTAGAATTCCGGCTTGCCGTGTTTAGGGAGCAAAGCATGGCAGGTCTGTTCATACCAAATTATAATTGTAGGGATTTTGATTTTATTATTTTAAATAATATTATTTATTGTTTATTATTGAAATCAGTTATTATGGGACCTCATTGAACTGGTTGCTCATGAAGATGATAAAATGGCAGAACCTTCCATAATGGCACCTGATATACCCCCTCATCCTGTATCCATAACCGTCATAGAGGTCATGGCTCTATTGTATAGGTGCTTCGTTTCATTTTACATGTTTAGTCTTAAAGGGATAGTTCGGAATTTTGGACATAATGTCTCAATTACGACTTACCCATGATGTAGTTGATTGCTGTCCCTTCTTTTGGACATACACACGTTGCTAATGCTAGCGCAACTCTATGGTAACCGGTAGCATCCACAACCAAACGCACTTAAACACTCCACAGTGCACCCAAAGCAAATAAAATACGACGACAGTCTATCGGGGTTATTTTCAGTGTTTATACCATCATTTTTTAAGTTAAACTATCGTTGAATCCTTTACTTTGTGCTGACCTATATTCTCTGTGGAAGTACGGCGGTGGAGCGAACGTGGCCATTGCAACTTGTTGCTATTTGTTGTAGTCGACCAGTGCCGGCACTACATTCATAGGTAACGTAAAGTATCGCTCCGCCGCCGTACTTCCACAGAGAATATAGGTCAGCACAAAGTAAAGGATTCAACGATAGTTTGACTTAAAAAATGATGGTATAAACACTCAAAATAACCCCGATAGACTGTCGTCGTATTTTATTTGCTTTGGGTGCACTGTGGAGTGTTTAAGTGCGTTTGGTAGTGGATGCTACCGGTTACCTTAGAGTTGCGCTAGCATTAGCAACGTGTGTATGTCCAAAAGAAGGACAGCATGGAATTAGTTGAAAATGGTTTTCATCAATCAACTACATCATGGGTAAGTCGTAATTGAGACATTATGTCCAAAATTCCGAACTATCCCTTTCAATGGGTCTGGGGAATCATTTTCCAGTTTTCACTCATTGGCTCATATGATTTTTGGAGGGATTTATTTTTTCTTCCTTCGCTGTGATGCACAGTCCATAATTCATGACGCTATGAAGATTGATTAAAAGGACTTTATGATTTATGCAATTTTTCATATTCAACACATTATTACAGCCCACACCCCAAATACAAATGTGGTGAATGCTATCAGCTGCTGGATATAGACAAGTGGTCCCCAACCCTGTTTCTGGAGATCTACCTTCCTGTAGGTTTTCATTTCAACCCTAATTTGGCACACCTGATTCTGCTAATTAGCAGCTCATTGAGATCTCTAGCTGTTGAATGAGGTGTGCTTTGTTAGGGTTGGAGTGAAACCTACAGGACGGTAGATCTCTAGCTGTTGAATGAGGTGTGCTTTGTTAGGGTTGGAGTGAAACCCTACAGGATGGTAGATCTCTAGCTATTGAATGAGGTTTGCTTTGTTAGGGTTGGAGTGAAACCTACAGGACGGTAGATCTCTAGCTGTTGAATGAGGTGTGCTTTGTTAGGGTTGGAGTGAAAACCTACAGGATGGTAGATCTCTAGCTGTTGAATGAGGTGTGCTTTGTTAGGGTTGGGGTGAAACCTACAGGATGGTAGATCTCTAGCTGTTGAATGAGATGTGCTTTGTTAGGATTGGAGTGAAACCTACAGGACGGTAGATCTCTAGCTGTTGAATGAGGTGTGCTTTGTTACGGTTGGGGTGAAACTTACAGGATGGTAGATCTCTAGCTGTTGAATGAGATGCGCTTTGTTAGGATAGGAGTGAAACCTACAGGACGGCAGATCTCCAGGAGCAGGGTTGGGGATCACTGACATAGGCAGCTGTGGCGGTTTATTCTCACCAGTAGCAGAGATGGCTCTGGAGGGCGAACAGGTACTCGTTGAAGCTCTCGATGGGCTTCTCCTGCAGAACATAATCGATGCGCTTTCCACCGTTCAGCATCCCGATCTTTACCAATGGATCCTCCTCTCTGGACGAGTCCGGGCTTTCTGCCAGCTTGTCTACAGCTGCAAAAACAAAACCTTCCAGAAACTTCCACACTGGAATTAAATACCTAATCCCTAAACCACCATCCACACTGGAATTAAATGCCTAATCTATGACTTTTCAAAACTCAGCCCAGATTAAATCCTATGATCGTTGCTTTGGATAAAAGCATCTGCTAAATGACTGTAATGTAATCGTATATATTGGACAAACAGTATTTAATAGCCTCTACCTTTAAAACCATTTAAAAACACAACTGGGACATTTAAACATAATTCAAAAGTCATATCGGACGACAGGATAAAATACAGATGTTTGTCATTTTAAAATGTTGAAATGAGATCAAGAATTCTAGTTAAATTCCATTTAAATGTCCAACTGGAGCCAAGAACTCACCGTCTTCCTGTTTCTCCTCCTCCTCTTTGATCTGATTGGCTACCTTCTCGAGCTCGGCCTGCAGCTGTGGTGAGGAGGTGTGGGCGCGGGCAAAGTCGTTGAGCGTTTGCCAGGCTGTTTTTAGAGAGCTGAGGAAGCCGTGCTTCAGGTCCGAGCCCATTCGGGTCAGGCTCTCCTTCAGCTCTGTAAGAACAGGAAGGATGGGTAACCAGTTAGACACGGCACATCTGACAAAGCTTCCGCTAATTAACAACGCTTCCTCTAATAAACTAGGCGTGTTTACCCAGGTGCAGTCTCTTCCTCCCTTTGTGATGGGGAATGAGCACAGGCTTCAGCTCCAGGTCAGGAACGATCAGGGGCTCGATTCTGTAGGCAACCGGGTCCAACTGAAACACCACCATATTCACGTCACTTCACTGTCTTTCCCAAGGGAAATGTGTTACACACTTTAAATAACAAATGCGTCACTTCACTTTCTGGGGTTTCTGATGTTATTTTAGTTTCTGTGTGTGCAATGAAAGGTATTTTAGAAGAATATATATTTTCTTTTAAAAAGTGGGACAGTCCATCCTCCTTTTGTATTCTGTGTCTTATTCAAGCATAAAAAAATCCATAATTTATCGTTATCATTCAGCCCTAGGTAGATGTAGAAGGACAGACTGGCCGGGTGGTAGATGCAGAAGGACAGACAGGCCGGGTGGTAGATGTAGAAGGACAGACTGACCGGGTGGTAGATGTAGAAGGACAGACTGACCGGGTGGTAGATGTAGAAGGACAGACTGACCGGGTGGTAAATGTAGAAGGACAGACTGACCGGGTGGTAGATGAAGAAGGACAGACTGACCGGGTGGTAGATGCAGAAGGACAGACTGACCGGGTGGTAGATGCAGAAGGACAGACTGACCGGGTGGTAGATGCAGAAGGACAGACTGACCGGGTGGTAGATGTAGAAGGACAGACTGGCCGGGTGGTAGATGCAGAAGGACAGACTGACCGGGTGGTAGATGCAGAAGGACAGACTGACCGGGTGGTAGATGCAGAAGGACAGACTGACCGGGTGGTAGATGCAGAAGGACAGACTGACCGGGTGGTAGATGCAGAAGGACAGACTGGCCGTGTGGTAGATGCAGAAGGACAGACTGACGGGGTGGTAGATGCAGAAGGACAGACTGACCGGGTGGTAGATGCAGAAGGACAGACTGGCCGGGTGGTAGATGCAGAAGGACAGACAGGCCGGGTGGTAGATGCAGAAGGACAGACTGACCGGGTGGTAGATGCAGAAGGACAGACTGGCCGGGTGGTAGATGCAGAAGGACAGACTGGCCGGGTGGTAGATGCAGAAGGACAGACTGGCCGGGTGGTAGATGCAGAAGGACAGACTGGCCGGGTGGTAGATTCAGAAGGACAGACTGGCCGGGTGGTAGATGCAGAAGGACAGACTGGCCGGGTGGTAGATGCAGAAGGACAGACTGACCGGGTGGTAGATGCAGAAGGACAGACTGACCGGGTGGTAGATGCAGAAGGACAGACTGACCGGGTGGTAGATGCAGAAGGACAGACTGACCGGGTGGTAGATGCAGAAGGACAGACTGGCCGGGTGGTAGATGCAGAAGGACAGACTGACCGGGTGGTAGATGCAGAAGGACAGACTGACCGGGTGGTAGATGCAGAAGGACAGACTGACCGGGTGGTAGATGCAGAAGGACAGACTGACCGGGTGGTAGATGTAGAAGGACAGACTGGCCGGGTGGTAGATGCAGAAGGACAGACTGGCCGGGTGGTAGATGCAGAAGGACAGACTGGCCGGGTGGTAGATGCAGAAGGACAGACTGGCCGGGTGGTAGATGCAGAAGGACAGACTGGCCGGGTGGTAGATGCAGAAGGACAGACTGGCCGGGTGGTAGATGCAGAAGGACAGACTGACCGGGTGGTAGATACAGAAGGACAGACTGACCGGGTGGTAGATGTAGAAGGACAGACTGACCGGGTGGTAGATGTTGAAGAATCCTTTGCAGGTAGGCAGCTGGTAGGAATCCTCTATTCTCTCCAATCCTCTGACAGTCAGGAACATACCAATGGGAGAGCCCAGAGCAAAAAAGCTCACGGGACAGAAGTCCAGAGTGTGGTACACCACTGAGACCTGGGAATATTATTAAACATATTTAATATAATAAATATAATGATGTTTATTAATCAGTCAACCGTTCCTATGGAAACTTCAGAAACGCACCTGTCCTGTGCCAACTTCAAAGTAGTTGTAGTCGACATGTATGGAAGAGACCGCTCCACTGGCTGAGAGGACCTTTGGAGTGGGCTCTGATTGGTTGGCAGGGGCTGCTGGGATGGGCTCTGATTGGGTGGGAGGGACCAGCGGAGCAGGCGGGGCTCTCTGTGCTGCCATCTCCTGAATATTTAAAAAAAACTCTCTGGTACTGGACTTGAATACATGTATACACCAAACAAACAAAAACACACTCGTACTGCACATACACACACTCACACTGGACACACACACACTCACACTGCACACACTGCACACACACACACACACTCACACACACACAGTACTCACACTTATAAGGATAAAAAACAAACCTGCTTGCTGGCCCGTTCCTTCACAAATTTAGCAATCTTTTTCCTTGGCCCAAGTGGGATCCCCATCTCTTTCAAATCCTCCACTGTACACATGAGCTGTAAAAAGAATATTCAACTCATCCACTGAACACATGAGCTTTAAAAAGAAGATTCAACTCATCCACTGAACACATGAGCTTTAAAAAGAAGATTCAACTCATCCACTGAACACATGAGCTGTAAAAAGAAGATTCAACTCATCCACTGAACACATGAGCTGTAAAAAGAAGATTCAACTCATCCACTGAACACATGAGCTGTAAAAAGAAGATTCAACTCATCCACTGAACACATGAGCTTTAAAAAGAAGATTCAACTCATCCACTGAACACATGAGCTTTAAAAAGAAGATTCAACTCATCCACTGAACACATGAGCTTTAAAAAGAAGATTCAACTCATCCACTGAACACACAAGCTTTAAAAAGAAGATTCAACTCATCCACTGAACACATGAGCTTTAAAAAGAAGATTCAACTCATCCACTGAACACATGAGCTTTAAAAGGAAGATTCAACTCATCCACTGAACACGAGCTTTAAAAAGAAGATTCAACTCATCCACTGAACACATGAGCTTTAAAAAGAAGATTCAACTCATCCACTGAACACATGAGCTTTAAAAAGAAGATTCAACTCATCCACTGAACACATGAGCTGTAAAAAGAAGATTCAACTCATCCACTGAACACATGAGCTGTAAAAAGAAGATTCAACTCATCCACTGAACACATGAGCTTTAAAAAGAAGATTCAACTCATCCACTGAACACATGAGCTGTAAAAAGAAGATTCAACTCATCCACTGAACACATGAGCTTTAAAAAGAAGATTCAACTCATCCACTGAACACATGAGCTTTAAAAAGAAGATTCAACTCATCCACTGAACACATGAGCTTTAAAAAGAAGATTCAACTCATCCACTGAACACATGAGCTTTAAAAAGAAGATTCAACTCATCCACTGAACACATGAGCTTTAAAAAGAAGACTCAACTCATCCACTGAACACATGAGCTTTAAAAAGAAGATTCAACTCATCCACTGAACACATGAGCTTTAAAAAGAAGATTCAACTCATCCACTGAACACATGAGCTGTAAAAAGAAGATTCAACTCATCCACTGAACACATGAGCTGTAAAAAGAAGATTCAACTCATCCACTGAACACATGAGCTTTAAAAAGAAGATTCAACTCATCCACTGAACACATGAGCTGTAAAAAGAAGATTCAACTCATCCACTGAACACATGAGCTTTAAAAAGAAGATTCAACTCATCCACTGAACACATGAGCTTTAAAAAGAAGATTCAACTCATCCACTGAACACATGAGCTTTAAAAAGAAGATTCAACTCATCCACTGAACACATGAGCTTTAAAAAGAAGATTCAACTCATCCACTGAACACATGAGCTTTAAAAAGAAGACTCAACTCATCCACTGAACACATGAGCTTTAAAAAGAAGATTCAACTCATCCACTGAACACATGAGCTTTAAAAAGAAGATTCAGCTCATCCACTGAACACATGAGCTTTAAAAAGAAGATTCAACTCATCCACTGAACACATGAGCTTTAAAAAGAAGATTCAACTCATCCACTGAACACATGAGCTTTAAAAAGAAGATTCAGCTCATCCACATGCCAGACTAAGACATTAAGAGGGTTCAGATATCCAGCTCAAAATTGAGACCCTGTCCAGTGAGAATTGGATTTTTTTGCTGAAAGATTATCTAGTACAACAAAAGAATCATAAAAATCATATAAAAGATTCTCAGACACTTGGTTCTTGTCCTGTTTTCTATACATCAGGACCACGGCACGGTCCTGCAGGTTCCTCCTGTACAATATCAGGAGAATATTGCCGTACCTGACCACCTACTCCACCCAGCTTCTTGTCCAGACCATGGTCACCACATCTAGACTACTGCAACTCCCTTCTCGCAAGCCTACCAGCCTGCGCCATTCTGCCCCTACAACTGGTCCAGAACGCGGCTGCTCGGCTTGTGTTCCCGAAGTTCTCGCACGTCACCCCCCTGCTGAGGTCACTGGCTGCCGGTCGTGGCCAGGATCAGATTCAATGTTCTGACCCTGGCCTACACTGTAGCCAATAGGACAGGCCCCGCCTACATGCAGGACTTAATCCAGAACTATGTTCCTGCTTGACCACTTCGCTCTGCTGCTACAGGGTGACTTGCACTTCCCTCCCTCCGTGTTAACGGCTCTTGCTCGTCCCGACTGGAGCTTTTCCACCCTAGCTCCCCAGTGGTGGAACAAACTCCCCACTCTGCTGCGCTCAGCTGAAACACTGTCTGTTTTCCGTCGTGGTCTGAAAACGCACTTTTTCAGACTCCACCTCGACTAAAATTATACCTATATAGGGCCATTCTATAGTACTTGCTTCCTGTTTTTTTGCTTGTTTTCTATTTAACTTGTGTTTTTGGTTATTTTATAGTTCAGAATGTATAGCTGACTGTGTGTACTACTCATGTTTACTACTAGGGATAGCTCCTACGCTGTGAGAAAGTTGTGCTTTGTTGGATTTGCTTTGTAGTCCGCGTCAATGACCTTCAATATGCACTTATTGTACGTCGCTTTGGATAAAAGCCGTCTGCCAAATGATTGTAATGTAAATGTAAAGCCGGTCTGTGCTGTTTGACTCCCCTGTCAGTATAAAGCAGAGAGCTGGCAGTGAGTACTGAGGAACAGACTGATCTTCAGCAAGAAAACATTTAAACTCATCAATTAAAAAAATTTAATTCAGATTTTTTCCCTGCTTTTCTTCTAACCTGGTAGCCAATTGTATGATTAAATGATGAAATTCCCTGTCAGCCGGGCGGGAGGAAGTAGGTCACCACGCCTTCACCAAGCCGTGACTCCTCGTGCTCCTGAGCGTAATAACAGCACTAACCTCCCCGGGAGCCGCCATCCAGTTTGGTGGCTCCCTCCAGGCACCAAACAGTTCTATCTAATGACATCATTAAATATTTGTACATTTGCCGTATTTGCAGACCACCTAACCATTATAATACAACTATAATCCATGTGTCACCCATCTATAACCATTTATAATCCATGCATCACCCACCTATGACCATTTATAACCAAACTATAATCCATTAATAACCCGGCAGCAGATATAACGTTACACAGTTCTTACGAGAGACTCCATGTCGATCTTCTCCGTCTCCAAGGTGCTGAGGTAGTCCGCCAGGCCGAGGTGCTCCAGAACGGCGGTCAGGTTTGGAAACTCCTCCTCTTCCTCCACCGCAGTTTCCTCCCACGCCGGCTGGCTCACTGTACCGTTCGCTTGTGAGACTGAGCCTGCAGCCTATGAAAACAGGGTAATACATCACTATAAGAGCCTGCAGCCTATGAACACAGGGTAATACATCACTATAAGAGCCTGCAGCCTATGAACACAGGGTAATACATCACTATAACAGCCTGCAGCCCTATGAAACACAGGGTAATACATCACTATAAGAGCATGCAGCCTGATGAACACAGGGTAATACATCACTATAACAGCATGCAGCCTATGAACACAGGGGTAATACATCACTATAAGAGCCTGGAGCCTATGAACACAGGGTAATACAATCACTATAAGAGCCTGCAGCCTATGAACACAGGGTAATACATCACTATAAGAGCCTGGAGCCTATGAACACAGGGTAATACGTCACTATAAGAGCCTGCAGCCTATGAACACAGGGTAATACATCACTATAAGAGCCTGGAGCCTAATGAACACAGGGTAATACATCACTATAACAGCATGCAGCCTATGAACACAGGGTAATACATCACTATAACAGCCTGCAGCCTATGAACACAGGGTAATACATCACTATAAGAGCCTGCAGCCTATGAACACAGGGTAATACATCACTATAACAGCATGCAGCCTATGAACACAGGGTAATACATCACTATAAGAGCCTGGAGCCTATGAACACAGGGTAATACATCACTATAAGGAGCCTGCAGCCTATGAACACAGGGTAATACATCACTATAAGAGCCTGGAGCCTATGAACACAGGGTAATACGTCACTATAAGAGCCTGCAGCCTATGAACACAGGGTAATACATCATTATAAGAGCCTGCAGTCTATGAACACAGGGTAATACGTCACTATAAGAGCCTGCAGTCTATGAACACAGGGTAATACATCACTATAAGAGCCTGGAGCCTATGAACACAGGGTAATACATCACTATAACAGCCTGCAGCCTATGAACACAGGGTAATACATCACTATAAGAGCCTGCAGTCTATGAACACAGGGTAATACGTCACTTTAAGAGCCTGCAGTCTATGAACACAGGGTAATACGTCACTATAAGAGCCTGCAGTCTATGAACACAGGGTAATACATCATTATAAGAGCCTGCAGTCTATGAACACAGGGTAATACATCACTATAAGAGCATGCAGCCTATGAACACAGGGTAATACATCACTATAAGAGCCTGCAGCCTATGAACACAGGGTAATACATCACTATAAGAGCCTGCAGCCTATGAACACAGGGTAATACATCACTATAAGAGCATGCAGCCTATGAACACAGGGTAATACATCACTATAAGAGCCTGCAGCCTATGAACACAGGGTAATACATCACTATAAGAGCATGCAGCCTATGAACACAGGGTAATACGTCACTATAAGAGCCTGCAGCCTATGAACACAGGGTAATACATCACTATAAGAGCCTGCAGCCTATGAACACAGGGGTAATACATCACTATAAGAGCCTGCAGCCTATGAACACAGGGTAATACGTCACTATAAGAGCCTGCAGCCTATGAACACAGGGTAATACATCACTATAACAGCATGCAGCCTATGAACACAGGGTAATACATCACTATAAGAGCCTGCAGTCTATGAACACAGGGTAATACATCACTATAACAGCCTGCAGCCTATGAACACAGGGTAATACATCACTATAAGAGCATGCAGCCTATGAACACAGGGTAATACGTCACTATAAGAGCCTGCAGCCTATGAACACAGGGTAATACATCACTATAACAGCCTGCAGCCTATGAACACAGGGTAATACATCACTATAAGAGCATGCAGCCTATGAACACAGGGTAATACATCACTATAAGAGCCTGCAGTCTATGAACACAGGGTAATACGTCACTATAAGAGCCTGCAGCCTATGAACACAGGGTAATACATCACTATAAGAGCCTGGAGCCTATGAACACAGGGTAATACATCACTATAAGAGCCTGCAGTCTATGAACACAGGGTAATACGTCACTATAAGAGCCTGCAGCCTATGAACACAGGGTAATACATCACTATAAGAGCCTGGAGCCTATGAACACAGGGTAATACATCACTATAAGAGCCTGCAGTCTATGAACACAGGGTAATACATCACTATAAGAGCATGCAGCCTATGAACACAGGGTAATACATCACTATAAGAGCATGCAGCCTATGAACACAGGGTAATACATCACTATAAGAGCCTGCAGCCTATGAACACAGGGTAATACATCACTATAAGAGCCTGCAGCCTATGAACACAGGGTAATACATCACTATAAGAGCCTGCAGTCTATGAACACAGGGTAATACGTCACTATAAGAGCCTGCAGCCTATGAACACAGGGTAATACATCACTATAAGAGCCTGGAGCCTATGAACACAGGGTAATACGTCACTATAACAGCCTGCAGCCTATGAACACAGGGTAATACATCACTATAAGAGCATGCAGCCTATGAACACAGGGTAATACATCACTATAAGAGCCTGCAGTCTATGAACACAGGGTAATACATCACTATAAGAGCCTGCAGCCTATGAACACAGGGTAATACATCACTATAAGAGCCTGCAGTCTATGAACACAGGGTAATACATCACTATAAGAGCCTGCAGCCTATGAACACAGGGTAATACATCACTATAAGAGCCTGCAGCCTATGAACACAGGGTAATACATCACTATAAGAGCCTGGAGCCTATGAACACAGGGTAATACGTCACTATAAGGGGCTTCAACAGGCATTATAAACACTACTGTTTATATAACACATCCTGCAGGCAAGCTTAGATCTGTTCCTGGCTGTAAATGGTGAAACGGCGTGTGTGTGTGTGTGTGTGTGTGTGTGTGTGTGTGTGTGTATGAGAATGAGAGATGTATTTGTGTGTGATGCGTTGGGAGAGTCTGAGAGTGCAGTGTGTGTGCATATATTTATGATTTCCTAAGTGAGATGACTAATATGGTCAAATATATATCAAAAGTATCTTGATGACAAGTATTTTAATGTGCATAGTTTTATAACGATAAATGAACATTATTAATAGTTGGAATAGTTGAGAGATTTCAAAGCAGAAAGACATGCTGTTATATAAATAAGTTACATTATACATCTATATGTGAGGGGTTTCCAATCCTATCCGGAAAGGGACAATACGGGTGCAGGATTTAGATTTAGCCCAACACTAAGACACCTGATTCTACTAATCAAGGTTTTAATTGAATACCATGATTAGCTAATTATTTGAACCAGGTGTCGTAGCACTGGGCTATAACAAAAAACCTTGTTGGATAAGATTGGACACCCCTGACCGATATATTATACAGGTGATAAAAGCATGTGGTACCATCTGGGAGAGCTTAATTAAAAGACCTATACAGAATTAAAAGGACACATTAGAGAATACCTGCTTGTCTTCACCAGGTCCTTTCTCTTTAGAGGGTGTAGGAGCATGTGACTGGGATCCAGTCTTCTGATTGGACAATAGGTCGAACAGGATGAGAGAGCCTACACAGCAAAGCAGGAGAACAATTCACACTCCGTGTCAATCAAAAGCCCTTCTGTTTCTGAGTGACAGGGTGAGAGACACAGTGAATGACAGGGTGAGATACACAGTGAGTGACAGGGTGAGAGACAGGGTGAGTGACAGGGTGAGAGACAGGGTGAGTGACAGGGTGAGAGACACAGTGAGTGACAGGGTGAGAGACACAGTGAGTGACAGGGTGAGAAACACAGTGAGTGACAGGGTGAGAGACACAGTGAATGACAGGGTGAGAGACACAGTGAGTGACAGGGTGAGAGACACAGTGAGTGACAGGGTGAGAGACACAGTGAGTGACAGGGTGAGAGACACAGTGAGTGACAGGGTGAGAGACACAGTGAGTGACAGGGGGAGAGACACAGTGAATGACAGGGTGAGAGACACAGTGAGTGACAGGGTGAGAGACACAGTGAATGACAGGGTGAGAGACACAGTGAGTGACAGGGTGAGAGACACAGTGAGTGACAGGGTGAGAGACACAGTGAGAGACACAGTGAGTGACAGGGTGAGAGACACAGTGAATGACAGGGTGAGAGACAGGGTGAGAGACACAGTGAGTGACAGGGTGAGAGACAGGGTGAGTGACAGGGTGAGAGACAGGGTGAGTGACAGGGTGAGAGACAGGGTGAGTGACAGGGTGAGAGACACAGTGAGTGACAGGGTGAGAGACACAGTGAGTGACAGGGTGAGAGACACAGTGAGTGACAGGGTGAGAAACACAGTGAGTGACAGGGTGAGAGACACAGTGAATGACAGGGTGAGAGACACAGTGAGTGACAGGGTGAGAGACAGGGTGAGAGACACAGTGAGAGACAGGGTGAGAGACACAGTGAGTGACAGGGTGAGAGACACAGTGAGTGACAGGGTGAGAGACACAGTGAGTGACAGGGTGAGAGACACAGTGAGTGACAGGGTGAGAGACACAGTGAGTGACAGGGTGAGAAACACAGTGAGTGACAGGGTGAGAGACACAGTGAATGACAGGGTGAGAGACACAGTGAGTGACAGGGTGAGAGACAGGGTGAGAGACACAGTGAGAGACAGGGTGAGAGACACAGTGAATGACAGGGTGAGAGACAGGGTGAGTGACAGGGTGAGTGACAGGGTGAGAGACACAGTGAATGACAGGGTGAGAGACAGGGTGAGAGACAGGGTGAGAGACACAGTGAATGACAGGGTGAGAGACACAGTGAGTGACAGGGTGAGAGACACAGTGAGTGACAGGGTGAGAGACACAGTGAGTGACAGGGGGAGAGACACAGTGAGTGACAGGGTGAGAGACACAGTGAGTGACAGGGTGAGAGACACAGTGAGTGACAGGGTGAGAGACACAGTGAGTGACAGGGTGAGAGACACAGTGAGTGACAGGGTGAGAGACACAGTGAGTGACAGGGTGAGAGACACAGTGAGTGACAGGGTGAGAGACACAGTGAGTGACAGGGTGAGAGACAGGGTGAGAGACACAGTGAGTGACAGGGTGAGAGACACAGTGAATGACAGGGTGAGAGACACAGTGAGTGACAGGGTGAGAGACACAGTGAGTGACAGGGTGAGAGACACAGTGAGTGACAGGGTGAGAGACACAGTGAGTGACAGGGTGAGAGACACAGTGAGTGACAGGGTGAGAGACAGGGTGAGAGACACAGTGAGTGACAGGGTGAGAGACACAGTGAGTGACAGGGTGAGAGACACAGTGAGTGACAGGGTGAGAGACACAGTGAGTGACAGGGTGAGAGACACAGTGAGTGACAGGGTGAGAGACACAGTGAGTGACAGGGTGAGAGACACAGTGAGTGACAGGGTGAGAGACACAGTGAGTGACAGGGTGAGAGACACAGTGAGTGACAGGGTGAGAGACACAGTGAGTGACAGGGTGAGAGACACAGTGAGTGACAGGGTGAGAGACACAGTGAGTGACAGGGTGAGAGACACAGTGAGTGACAGGGTGAGAGACACAGTGAGTGACAGGGTGAGAGACACGGTGAGTGACAGGGTGAGAGACAGGGTGTGAGACACAGTGAGTGACAGGGTGAGAGACACAGTGAATGACAGGGTGAGAGACACAGTGAGTGACAGGGTGAGAGACACAGTGAGTGACAGGGTGAGAGACACAGTGAGTGACAGGGTGAGAGACACAGTGAGTGACAGGGTGAGAGACACAGTGAGTGACAGGGTGTGAGACACAGTGAGTGACAGGGTGAGAGACACAGTGAGTGACAGGGTGAGAGACACAGTGAGTGACAGGGTGAGAGACACAGTGAGTGACAGGGGGAGAGACACAGTGAATGACAGGGTGCGAGACACAGTGAGTGACAGGGTGAGAGACACAGTGAATGACAGGGTGCGAGACACAGTGAGTGACAGGGTGAGAGACACAGTGAATGACAGGGTGAGAGAGGCAGACCTAGACTGTGTCCTGCCACTGAGATCCCCCCTCTGAAGTCGGGGTTCCTCTCCAGGAACAGGGCGTGCAGGCGGTTAATCTCCAGAGCCACTGTGTCCATGATGGTCTGGCAGTAGGTGGGGCTGTTGTAGAAGAGCACGTCCAGCAGTGTCTCATTGGTGAAGTGGCGCAGGCGACCCGTACTGGGCAGGGTTATCTTCTTAATTCTCCTGAATCGGACAGAAAAATCACACTGAGCCGTGAGAGCCCCGCCCCTAAGAGTCCAGTGAATCCCCCCCCCCCCCCCATCCTAGAGTGCCTTGCAGTGGCTTTCTCTGCATACCCTGCTGGAGTTTGACCTGGGGCCTCTATCACAACTTTAGCCCAGGTTAAAACTGTATTTAGCTCAATCACAACTTTAGCCCAGGTTAAAACTGTATTTAACTCAATCACAACTTTAGCCCAGGTTAAAACTGTATTTAACTCAATCACAACTTTAGCCCAGGTTAAAACTGTATTTAGCTCAATCACAACTTTAGCCCAGGTTAAAACTGTATTTAACTCAATCACAACTTTAGCCCAGGTTAAAACTGTATTTAAAGCACAGTGAGAGTTCTTTACTATACAAAACATTAACAAACTGTGTTGGAAGAGACAGATGTCCTTACCTGTCCACTCCGGTAGCATCGCCATGGAGAGCCGTGTGCCACTGAACGGGCAGAAACTCCACACGGCTGACCAGTCGCTCGTCCTGTGCCTTCTGGAAATGACTCTGCAGCAGCTTCAGAGAAACGCTCCTGAAGTCATCCACTATAAGCACATAATCATCCACTATCAGCACATAATCATCCACTATAAGCACATACTCATCCACTATAAGCACATAATCATCCACTATAAGCACATACTCATCCACTATAAGCACATAATCATCCACTATAAGCACATAATCATCCACTATCAGCACATACTCATCCACTATCAGCACATACTCATCCACTATCAGCACATAATCATCCACTCTAAGCACATAACCATCCACTATAAGCACATACTCATCCACTATAAGCACATACTCATCCACTATCAGCACATACTCATCAACTATAAGCACATACTCATCCACTATAAGCACATACTCATCCACTATAAGCACATACTCATCCACTATAAGCACATACTCATCCACTATCAGCACATAATCATCCACTATAAGCACATAATCATCCACTATAAGCACATAATCATCCACTATAAGCACATACTCATCCACTATAAGCACATAATCATCCACTATAAGCACATACTCATCCACTATAAGCACATAATCATCCACTATAAGCACATAATCATCCACTATCAGCACATAATCATCCACTATAAGCACATACTCATCCACTATAAGCACATAATCATCCACTATAAGCACATAATCATCCACTATCAGCACATACTCATCCACTATCAGCACATACTCATCCACTATCAGCACATAATCATCCACTCTAAGCACATAACCATCCACTATAAGCACATACTCATCCACTATAAGCACATACTCATCCACTATCAGCACATACTCATCCACTATAAGCACATACTCATCCACTATAAGCACATACTCATCCACTATCAGCACATAATCATCCACTATAAGCACATAATCATCCACTATAAGCACATAATCATCCACTATAAGCACATACTCATCCACTATAAGCACATAATCATCCACTATAAGCACATACTCATCCACTATAAGCACATAATCATCCACTATAAGCACATAATCATCCACTATAAGCACATACTCATCCACTATAAGCACATACTCATCCACTATAAGCACATACTCATCCACTATCAGCACATAATCATCCACTATAAGCACATAATCATCCACTATAAGCACATAATCATCCACTATAAGCACATAATCATCCAGTATAAGCACATACCCATCCACTATAAGCACATACTCATCCACTATCAGCACATAATCATCCACTATAAGCATATAATCATCCACTATAAGCACATACTCATCCACTATAAGCACATAATCATCCACTATAAGCACATAATCATCCACTATAAGCACATACTCATCCACTATAAGCACATACTCATCCACTATCAGCACATAATCATCCACTATAAGCACATAATCATCCACTATAAACACATACTCATCCACTATCAGCACATAATCATCCACTATAAAACATACACATAATCCACTACAAAACATACACGCATTATTCACTATAAACACACATCCACTAAAACTACACACTATAAACACACATCATTCACAATAAACACACATCATATACTATAAAACATGCATATAATCCACTATAAACACAGATCCATTAAAAAGCACAATCACATAATCCATTATAAACACACAAACACACGCATGAACTAAACACACACACCATCCACTATAAACACATCCTTGGTCAACTCTAAAACACACATCCACAATAAAAGACACACTCATAATCCACTAGAAAACACACACATCATCAACTGTAAAACACAAGGCTATACACGTTCAAATCAGACATCGACTATTGCGCACACACAAGCAGGTTTTTCATCTTAACCCAAATCACTGCATACACTGCCACATCTATGTAGCTGGAAAACGTTGTAACTCTATGATTAACAAGGACAATAATATGATATCAAATCAATGAACACCAGTAAAGCACCAGTCCAAGTTAACTATGCTAACCAAGAGGCAAAGTGCAAATTCTAAATACATAGAGACTATAGCTAGGTATAAATACATAGAGACTATAGCTAGGTATAAATACATAGAGACTATAGCTAGGTATAAATACATAGAGACTATAGCTAGGTATAAATACATAGAGACTATAGCTAGGTATAAATACATAGAGACTATAGCTAGGTAGAGTGCAAGGTGGATATAGCATAGATGCCTTTGCGTCTGTTTAACCTGCTGATTAAGACGATGGTGTCGTTTCCTCTTTTTGCCAGGAAAATGTTATAATAAATTGAAAACCGTTCACAAGTTGCGGAACTAAAACATTTTATTATTTAGGTTATATCCTAGGCTAAGATACACATACAATACTGGATGGCATTCTGTATTTAAACACTGCATTCAGCTAGCCAGCGATCTAACTATCCAGCTAATTATAATTGTTTGTTAATTTGTGGGTGTGTGGAAGATATTGAGTATAGACATACTTACCACACTCCACCATGCTCCTGAACCTGAGATCACACACAGGGCCGATACCATGCACCATGAACACCAGGTGATCTACCTGAGGGAGCTCACCTGGAGAAACACACAGGTAAGAGGTAATGGGAATGGGGTGTAAACTACTAGAAATAAAGATAACAGATAACAGTTTCCAAATAAGAGAGAAAGGCAACGGTTAACTTCTAAAGCATTAATCCCCAGCAGCACTGTGACGAGAGTATATTCATGTCACCAATTTCCCTTGTAATAATTAACGGAAGGAAGATTAAATGGTACCGTCAGGAACTTCATCGTGATCGTCGTCGATTCCCCTCTTGACGACGCGGGGCCTGGTCTGGCCGTCCTGCGTGGTGCCCCATTCGTCTGGCACAGCAGAGGGCTGGAACTGCACGATCACCTGACATAGGTAAAGGGAGGAGCCAGAAATTCTTCACAGTCACCTGACACAGGTAATGGGAGGAGTCAAAAACTCTGCACGATCACCTGACACAGGTAAAGGGAGGAGTCAGAACTTATCATGGCGAATACGCTCCCCTCACATTCCATGTTTAAATGGTTCATTCTAAAGAAGAGAGGCGTCGCCACCGGTTCGGTTTACCTTGGGATTGTGCATTACAATCGTTTCCCCCGTAGGAAACTCCAGTCTTCTGTGCCACTGGTTTGTGAATACAGCTTTCTTATATTCACCCTGAGGAAAAAAGGCGTTGAGATTGATCAGTTTCTACAAAACACTCAAAAGTAACACCTAAAAATGCTCAATTATGAAAGAAAATGGTTTTTCCGTATTTCAGTCCCACAGCCACAATCTCAGACTACATGTGAACAGATAAATCCACCTTACCACAGACTACATGTGAACAGATAAATCCACCTTACCGCAGACTACATGTGAACAGATAAATCCACCTTACCGCAGACTACATGTGAACAGATAAATCCACCTTACCACAGACTACATGTGAACAGATAAATCCACCTTACAACAGACTACATGTGAACAGATAAATCCACCTTACCACAGACTACATGTGAACAGATAAATCCACCTTACCACAGACTACATGTGAACAGATAAATCCACCTTACCACAGACTACATGTGAACAGATAAATCCACCTTACCACAGACTACATGTGAACAGATAAATCCACCTTACCACAGACTACATGTGAACAGACAAATCCACCTTACCACAGACTACATGTGAACAGATAAATCCACCTTACCACAGACTACATGTGAACAGATAAATCCACCTTACCGCAGACTACATGTGAACAGATAAATCCACCTTACCACAGACTACATGTGAACAGATAAATCCACCTTACCACAGACTACATGTGAACAGACAAATCCACCTTACCACAGACTACGTGTGAACAGATAAATCCACCTTACCACAGACTACATGTGAACAGATAAATCCACCTTACCGCAGACTACATGTGAACAGATAAATCCACCTTACCACAGACTACATGTGAACAGATAAATCCACCTTACCGCAGACTACATGTGAACAGATAAATCCACCTTACCACAGACTACATGTGAACAGACAAATCCACCTTACCACAGACTACATGTGAACAGATAAATCCACCTTACCACAGACTACATGTGAACAGATAAATCCACCTTACCACAGACTACATGTGAACAGCTCAGGTTCAAATTGAGATTTTTAACGTTTAATAAATATAAATTCCCATTGCTGAAAAAGTTGTGTAGCTTTAAAAATTTAAGTCATGGAACACAGCAAGCTTCTTGTATTTATAACCAAAGTACAAACAAAGACAAAATAAATGTTTTTTTAAGATGATAAGTTCAGCTACTCTTCCCATTTAGCAACTACATTATGTTGTGACCAGTGATTATGTTGTGATGGATGTATTTATGTTTCTGTGTTGGGAACGTTGTGATTGTGTGTTGTAAAATGTGTATTATAACAGGTGTATTATAGTAGGTATGTTATGGCAGGTGTATTATAGTAGGTATATTATGGCAGGTTTGTTACGGCAGGTGTATTATTGCAGGTATATTATAACAGGTATATTATGGCAGGTTTGTTACGGCAGGTGTATTATTGCAGGTATGTTACAGCAGGTATGTTACAGCAGGTATGTTACAGCAGGTATGTTACAGCAGGTATGTTACAGCAGGTATATTATCGCAGGTATATTATCGCAGGTGTGTTATCGCAGGTGTGTTATCGCAGGTGTGTTATCGCAGGTGTGTTATAGCAGGTGTATTATAGTAGGTTTGTTACGGCAGGTGTATTATAGCAGGTATGTTATAACAGGTGTATTATAGCAGGTTTGTTACAGCAGGTGTATTATTGCAGGTATGTTATAACAGGTGTATTATAGCAGGTTTGTTATGGCAGGTGTATTATTGCAGGTTTGTTATGGCAGGTGTATTATTGCAGGTATGTTATAACAGGTGTATTATAGCAGTTTTGTTATGGCAGGTGTATTATAGCAGTTTTGTTATGGCAGGTGTATTATAGTAGGTTTGTTACGGCAGGTGTATTATAGCAGGTTTGTTACGGCAGGTGTATTATAGCAGGTTTGTTACGGCAGGTGTATTATAGCAGGTTTGTTACGGCAGGTGTATTATAACAGGTATATTATTGCAGGTATATTATAACAGGTGTATTATAGCAGGTTTGTTACGGCAGGTATATTATAACAGGTATATTATTGCAGGTATATTATAACAGGTGTATTATAGCAGGTTTGTTATGGCAGGTGTATTATAACAGGTATATTATTGCAGGTATATTATAACAGGTATATTATTGCAGGTGTATTATAACAGGTGCACTGTGAGGGGACACACCTCCAGTTTCTCGCTGAACTCCTCTGAGTAGGGGATGAAGCGGCTGTCTGCGTCTCCTTTATAGAACCAGGTACAGCGGCGCACCTCTGAGGCCTCCTCCTCCCAGAATACAGCGCTGCGCAGGCGGTCGTACAGCTGCACGTCATAGCGCCCCCCGTCTGTGCGCACAACCACGCTCTCTGGATCCGGCTGGACTGGAGGGCCAACACACCACAGCGTTCAACTACACGTACACTTACACACGCGCGCACGCACGCACGCACGCACACACATACACACGCACACACACACTACCAGTGCAACCACACTCTCTGGATCCAGCTGGACTGGAGGGCCAACACACCACAGCGTTCATCTACACGTACGCTCACACACATACACACACACACTACCACCGCAACCACGCTCTCTGGATCCGGCTGGACTGGAGGGCCAACACACCACAGCGTTCATCTACACGTATGCTCACACACATACACACACACACACACACTACCAGTGCAACCACACTCTCTGGATCCAGCTGGAATAGAGGAACAACACACGCACACACACACACAGTACACACACAGTACACACACACACCATCCTGCTGCACTCTGACATTCCTCATGAAGCCCAATAACACAAACATTAGCTTCCGTTATTGGGACAGTTCTGCAGTGTAAGCGTTTGCTTTGCGCTCACCGGAGTTAAACGTCTCCTCCAGCTGAACAGAGTCCAGGACACTGAAAGGTAGCCAGATGTTCTTGGACTCCACGTGTTTGCAGAAGAACCAGTGGGGCTGGACTGGCTCGTACACAGGATAGGCACAGGGCATGGTGGGCGGGGCTTGTACCAGGGGACCTGCACTGCTGGGAGGAATGGGAGGAGCCTGACCCTGAGTGGGTGGGGCCAAGAAACAAATTAGTTTTTACATGTTAACAACACTGTTGTTACACAGATCTGAGCAAAATTAAATTTTAAAAATCAATCAATGAGGAATCACACGACTAAAATTTACTTAAGCACAAGGAAAATGTCTTGGCATTAGCAATATCTACCCTTATGCAGTTTGTTTAGAGATGGAGGGGGTACAGGGATGCACATTTAAGAGGCAAATGAGGAAATTCTGAGTGTATTTAAATTAGCCTGGACATTACTGAACCCTCACCAACACTGTGACTGTACAGAACTCACCAAAAAAAACTACATTGAATTAATTTAAATAACCACACAATACAAGGAATGCAGTTTTTGTACGGTATAATACGGTATAATACGGTATAATACGGTATAATCTTGGGAAATGAAGATTACTCCCCTCTTGCATTGCTCCCCTTTAAAAAGCCAAAGTGAGAGAGATGATTTACCAGCTCACAATACAATACAACTCACTACTGTACAATACAATACGACTCACTACTGTACAATACAATACAACTCACTACTGTACAATACAATACGACTCACTACTGTACAATACAATACAACTCACTACTGTACAATACAATACGACTCACTACTGTACAATACAATACGGCTCACTACTGTACAATACAATACGACTCACTACTGTACAATACAATACGACTCACTACTGTACAATACAATACAACTCACTACTGTACAATACAATACAACTCACTACTGTACAATACAATACAACTCACTACTGTACAATACAATACGACTCACTACTGTACAATACAATACAACTCACTACTGTACAATACAATACGACTCACTACTGTACAATACAATACAACTCACTACTGTACAATACAATACGACTCACTACTGTACAATACAATACGACTCACTACTGTACAATACAATACGACTCACTACTGTACAATACAATACGACTCACTACTGTACAATACAATACAACTCACTACTGTACAATACAATACAACTCACTACTGTACAATACAATACAACTCACTACTGTACAATACAATACGACTCACTACTGTACAATACAATACAACTCACTACTGTACAATACAATACGACTCACTACTGTACAATACAATACGACTCACTACTGTACAATACAATACGACTCACTACTGTACAATACAATACGACTCACTACTGTACAATACAATACGACTCACAACTGTACAATACAATACAACTCACTACTGTACAATACAATACAACTCACTACTGTACAATACAATACAACTCACTACTGTACAATACAATACGACTCACTACTGTACAATACAATACAACTCACTACTGTACAATACAATACAACTCACTACTGTACAATACAATACGACTCACTACTGTACAATACAATACGACTCACTACTGTACAATACAATACGACTCACTACTGTACAATACAATACAACTCACTACTGTACAATACAATACAACTCACTACTGTACAATACAATACAACTCACTACTGTACAATACAATACAACTCACTACTGTACAATACAATACAACTCACTACTGTACAATACAATACAACTCACTACTGTACAATACAATACAACTCACTACTGTACAATACAATACGACTCACTACTGTACAATACAATACGGCTCACTACTGTACAATACAATACGGCTCACTACTGTACAATACAATACGACTCACTACTGTACAATACAATACGACTCACTACTGTACAATACAATACGGCTCACTACTGTACAATACAATACGACTCACTACTGTACAATACAATACGACTCACTACTGTACAATACAATACGACTCACTACTGTACAATACAATACGGCTCACTACTGTACAATACAATACGACTCACTACTGTACAATACAATACGACTCACTACTGTACAATACAATACGACTCACTACTGTACAATACAATACGACTCACTACTGTACAATACAATACGACTCACTACTGTACAATACAATACGACTCACTACTGTACAATACAATACGACTCACAACTGTACAATACAATACGACTCACTACTGTACAATACAATACGACTTACTACTGTACAATACAATACGGCTCACTACTGTACAATACAATACGACTCACAACTGTACAATACAATACGACTCACTACTGTACAATACAATACGGCTCACTACTGTACAATACAATACGGCTCACTACTGTACAATACAATACGGCTCACTACTGTACAATACAATACAACTCACTACTGTACAATACAATACGACTCACTACTGTACAATACAATACGACTCACTACTGTACAATACAATGCGACTCACTACTGTACAATACAATACGACTCACTACTGTACAATACAATACGACTCACTACTGTACAATACAATACGACTCACTACTGTACAATACAATACGACTCACTACTGTACAATACAATGCGACTCACTACTGTACAATACAATACGACTCACTACTGTACAATACAATACGCCTCACTACTGTACAATACAATACGGCTCACTACTGTACAATACGACTCACTACTGTACAATACAATACGACTCACTACTGTACAATACAATACGACTCACTACTGTACAATACAATACGGCTCACTACTGTACAATACAATACGACTCACTACTGTACAATACAATACGCCTCACTACTGTACAATACAATGCGACTCACTACTGTACAATACAATGCGACTCACTACTGTACAATACAATGCGACTCACTACTGTACAATACAATACGACTCACTACTGTACAATACAATGCGACTCACTACTGTACAATACAATGCGACTCACTACTGTACAATACAATGCGACTCACTACTGTACAATACAATACGACTCACTACTGTACAATACAATACGGCTCACTACTGTACAATACAATACGGCTCACTACTGTACAATACAATACGACTCACTACTGTACAATACAATACGACTCACTACTGTACAATACAATACGGCTCACTACTGTACAATACAATACGACTCACTACTGTACAATACAATACAACTCACTACTGTACAATACAATACAACTCACTACTGTACAATACAATACGACTCACTACTGTACAATACAATACGACTCACTACTGTACAATACAATACAACTCACTACTGTACAATACAATACGACTCACTACTGTACAATACAATACGGCTCACTACTGTACAATACAATACGACTCACTACTGTACAATACAATACGACTCACTACTGTACAATACAATACGACTCACTACTGTACAATACAATACGACTCACTACTGTACAATACAATACGACTCACTACTGTACAATACAATACGACTCACTACTGTACAATACAATACAATACTGAGGTTCTGATAAAATACTCATCGTACAGGATCAAACTATTGCTTCTTTGAGTTCATACGTTAAAAACAATACGATTATTCACCACTATGGAAAAACAAAGCAATTCATTGTATTTTTAACATTTATTGTAGTGTCAGTCTAATATTGGTGACATACCTTGCATACACACACAGTTCACAGGCAAAACACCAGCAGAGCTACACAGGCCTGCCCTGAGCCACAAAGCCCAGCTCAGAATACTTTACTTTCCCATGTGACACTCCTGACATTTTGCATTTAGCAAAAGGTTGGTTGGTATTGCCAAATGGGAAGCTTTCTCAGTTAATACAGATAAGCACACGTACATATATAATACACATAAAACAAATGAATGGATGAACTAAATGGTAAAATATTGAAAATGGCCGGTGATTTTTAGAATCCACAAGCCACCCCGGCCAGTGGGTGAAAAAGTTAATTTCATACCCTGAGTTCCACGGAATCCCGGGGATGTACAGACAGGATCGGATTACAAGAAACTGTGACTTTCCTTTCCAGAAACGTCCCTCTCTCAAGAGAGTCTGAGTCTGAGACTACTCACACAACAACAACAGGACTAAGACTATTCAGCTCAGGGCAAGAGACCTGCCTCTGCAGCTCAATGACTGGATGTAGAGAAGGCATCCGATTGGCCAAACTGACCCTTTTTGTTCACAGCAATTGGACACTGGCCCTGTGCCCGTTAAACCTGTACTATAGGACAAAATTAAACTGTGTTGCTTGCCTGTACTATCTGACATAATTACACCACTTTGCCTGTACTGTAGGCCAAAACTAAACCACTTTACTGGTACTGATATTAGCTCATTTATGGATGGTATTCTATTATGTATAGAAAGCTGCACGTATATTTTCCACTGACCTGTACTCTTCTCTAGTGACCCTGGTAATTTTAGGTAAATACATGTTTATAGGAAGCTCCCGTACCTGTGCGAGGGGAGGCATCCCGGGCTGTGAGAGAGGGGGCGCAGCGCTGCTGGGGGGTCCCAGGGGGGGGAAAGCTGGGTGCTGCTGCGGGACGTGGTGGGGCTGCAGTTCGGGGGGGGCCAGGTAGGGGTTCACGCGGCTGCTGAGGGAGGTGTGGCGGTAAGGGTTGTACCCTTGCTGCTGCGGGGGGGGCTGAGCGGACACGGAGCTCGGGGGCGGAGTTCCGCTCGGCGGGGGGCTCTGATACACCGCAGTTCCAAACTGGGACACCGGGGGGCACTGTTGTGCATTTAGGAACTGGGAGGCCGGAGGGTTCTGTGGCACGGAGGCGGGGGGGTGGGCGTTCGGTGTGGAGGGGGCACACGCTGGCACCGTAACCGCGGGTCCGAACTGAGAGACGGGAGGGGCGGACCGATTCCCAATGCAGGCGAACGGGTCGTTGCTGTTGGCTGGGCTGGAAAAGTAGTTTAAGGTAGACGGCTGTGGGGCGAGGCCGGAACTCTGGCCAAGAAAACTGTCTTCTTCTCCAACATCTGCTGAATCATCTAAGAAAGAAAAAAACAAGACATTTAAAAACTAATATAGAAAATAATTAAATTATGGCTTCAAGCAGCTATTATGAGTTATGACAACCATCCAACAAAAAGAGTTTTACTCCTTAAACACGTATCAGGGGTTTTTATGGGGAAATTTGGTCAATGGTGACCAGTGTAAAACAGCAACTTTTTATGACTTCATGACCCAAAATAATTGAATGGGGAATGGAATCAAGATTTAGGCAGAAGTCATATCAACATGGAATGACACAAAATGGGAAAATAACTTACATTTAGAAATATAATAAATGGAAAATCTGCATCTATATCTGCATCTTTAAAGGGATAGTTTGGAATTTTGGACATAATGTCTCATTTACAACTTACCCATGATGTAGTTGATTGATGAAAACCATTTTCAGCTAATTCCATGCTGTCCCTTCTTTTGGACATACACACGTTGCTAATGCTAGCACAACTCTATGGTAACTGCTAGCATCCACTACCAAACGCACTTAAACACTCCACAGTGCACCCAAATCATTTTTTAAGTCAAACTATCGTTGAATCCTTTACTTTGTGCTGACCTATATTCTCTGTGGAAGTACGGCGGCGGAGCGAACGTGGCCATTGCAACTTGTTGCTCTTCTTTGTTGTTGTAGTCGACCAGTGCTGGCACTACATTTGTAGGTAACGTAAAGTATCGCTCCGCCGCCGTACTTCCACAGAGAATATAGGTCAGCACAAAGTAAAGGATTCAACGATAGTTTGACTTCAAAAATGATGGTATAATCACTGAAAATAACCCCGATAGACTTATTTGCTTTGGGTGCACTCTGGAGTGTTTAAGTGCGTTTGGTAGTGGATGCTACCGGTTACCTTAGAGTTGCGCTAGCATTAGCAATGTGTGTATGTCCAAAAGAAGGGACAGCATGGAATTAGCTGAAAATGGTTTTCATCAATCAACTACATCATGGGTAAGTCATAATTGAGACATTATGTTCAAAATTCCGAACCATCCCTTTAATATAAAAAAAGTGAACAGTGTGAATTGAAGAGATTTGATGGCAAATAATCAGATTTTTGCTTGAAATTCCAAAGGCAATCACTCCTTCAATCGTCATATCAGGAAATCAGAAGGTGAAAAAAGTATGGATGGGATGGGGGGTATTATGACAACCATCCAGTATTTCCAACAAAAAAGAGTTTTACTCCTTCACACAGCAAAAACATTTAACACCCTATGGTGTTTATATGACACCGCGTTCTCATATAAACACCCTAGGGTGTTAAATGTACACCAGCAGTGTTGGAATTTTTGCTGTGCAACACGTATCAGGGGTTTTTATGGGGAAATTTAACATGAGGCCACGTGTATATGGGTATAGAGTCCAAATACAGATGGCAGGGTTTGGAGAAACTGAAACTTTTAAAAGCTTTCAGTTTCAATTTCGACATACTGTACTATTAAACCTGAAAACACAAAGCAAGTAGTGAATCACAGAAAAGGTATTAAATGATCCCATATAGTACCAATCTGCAAAAATAAGTCTGCCAACAATTTTTAGTTATTTTCTGTGCTTTTTATGACAAGGGGAGAATGAGAGCGCACGGAGGGAGAATGAGAGCGCACGGAGGGAGAATGAGAGCGCACGGAGGGAGAATGAGAGCGCACGGAGGGAGAATGAGAGCGCACGGAGGGAGAATGAGAGATCAAATTTGAGAACCACTGATTTAAACAATATCGCTTGATTTGTTTTCGAAAGTTATAAAATGTACAATTTAGATGTCATAGACAGACTCAGAAAGAATAACTTTGCAATTAACTATGGGAGCTTGAGGCAAGGGAAACACAGAAATGGTTGTGTACACTGTCTCTTAAAATGATATAAAGTATCATGAACATCATAGTGACCTGCAAATTACCAGAGTCACAGAAGACAAGCATCTGCACAAGTATGTTTATTTATCTCAAAATTGTGAAATAATGACGAGTAACTCAGAGCCCCATGAATACCAATATGCTTTTAGTATTAAACATGATTTCATCCTTTAAAAGTAATTTGTCAATCAGTGCTGTCCCATCCTGTGAGGCAAGGCGCATTACGCACAGGCATTACACACGACATCTACTTGACCCTGAGAGAATACATCCTGAATAAACAGGACCTGAGAAATGAGTCACAGCATAAAAGTGTTTGTTTTGGGCTGTGCGTGACACGTTTCAGAAGGAGAGCACACCACAGATGGGAGAAGAACGGAAAAATAAGTATTTCAAGTAAATAAATATGTCTGTTCTGCCAGCCATTGGAGACCCCTGTAGAGTGGGTTATACTACTCCAACCCCTAACTGAGGAGGACCCCTGTAGAGTGGGTTATACTACACCGACCCCTAACTGGGGGGATACTAGACATCTGAATTAAGTATACTTGATGCTGCAGTTTAATTCCAGTACATAGTAGGCAATAGTAACTTTATGGCTGCGCTTACTTTTTGAGTATGTAAATGTTCTGCCAAACACCCGAAAATAGTATCGTAGATGGCCTGTTAGTTTAAATAAATGATACACCTATAGAGGCCATGATAAATATTACACGCATAAATAAACACAATGTTACTTCACCTTAGTTTCAGTGACGTATGCAACACGTAACCGCAAATGAGTTTACTGTCCAACTGCATAACTATAAATCAACTTCAAACATCTACACCATATTTTTTTGAAATCATCTATTATACCATTTACTAATACATGATAAATGTAATAGCCTATATTCCACGGTATGATGTAGACTAGTGTACGGTCCCACACATACTGTAAAATTAAGCACAAACATTGTTGTACAAAGTTGTGTTGCAATACACTATGAGTAGCAAATGCCCTATCGTTAGTCAGATATTAAATTTCTATACCTACATATTTCTTATCCATGCATTTAGATAAAGTAATTATATTTATATGACAAGGCTTGGTGTGCAAGCATTTATAATATATACGTATATACAATTATAAAATTATGTACTGTGTTGTATATACGTGCATAACTGACAATTATTCGTCAACGTTTTTGTATCTGAACTGACAGCTCTTGCATAAAGGCCTAATTACTCAGTTCGGCCTTATCAATAGTCTGCGCAAACCGGGAGATATCAGCGAGCGTCAACTACGTCACCGACACGGCAGCGGATGGACGGTGATTTCTAACTTTTTCCCCGTCTCGGGTTAGTGAAGCTTTATTTACACAGAGCAAAGCCGATAAAATCTTGCAAAATGTCCCGTTACAAGCGGCGAGACTCGAGCGTGAAAATGATGAGGTGGCTCTAATCTACTACACAATCCAGCTAGCGTTAGCATAAGCGAGTTCTACTTCCCATTCCCTTTAGCTAACTTACCTCCCGATAACACCGCAGGACCACACGCTTGACTGACAGGAATGAAAGGTAAATTGAAGTTTAATTGCGGTGCCGTAGAGAAAAGTAAATTTGTATTTGAACTCGTATTAATTTTTTTCTCTGCCATTTTCAAACAAAATACAACCGGTGTCGTGAGCTAGCTCACTGGCTAAGCACCACACAGAATGTGTAGAAAGCTCGATTAGCACGAAGAAGAATCCCACTTCCGGTGAAGTTTCCCTACCCAAATTTCAGAATAAAAGCCCAATGCAAATCTATTGAAAACATGCTTTTCCGGATGATTTTACATAACTGCTGTGCAAGTGGAATAGGCTGCGTCCCAATATTCTTCACTCCCCACCTCCTTTCCTCCACTCCCCCACTACCACTCCTCTCCTACCCGGAAGTATGCAAAACTGCCTCAAAAATGTTTTGAGTACAAATATTTGCACGTACAGTATTAAATGTACCTGGCATTGCGGTTTAGGTCGAGACGTTAATTAATATCTAACAATTTATACATAATTAAGATGTAATCAGCAACTTTAGATCAAAAAACACAAAGATCCGTTTCCGGGGCACGGAGTAGAGGAGGTGGTAATGGAGGAAGGGAGGGTGAATTTTTCGACTATTGGGACGCACTCCTTGTGTTCTATAAGTGTGGAGGAACAGGTGTTTAGAAAGATTCAGCCAGACCCATGTGGAAGCAGAGGGAGGCAGGCTGAGCCATCATGGCTGACACCATCTAGAACCATCCCATAGACACACTGCTTTTGTGTAGGAGACATTGAATAGGATGCATTTAGTAAAGGGCTTTTGTTTTGGAGACTATAGAAGACTTCAATGCGTGAGGGTTAACCGTAGCATGAGTTACATTTATTGGTAGCCAAAATTATCTTATGAGGTGTTGCCATGTTACCATTGAGCAAGGTATAAGCAGAGGTTTTATAGATTTTACAGTCTCTCTCTCTCTGGGCTTTGGCACAAGTGTTGAGTATGCAGGGATATCTCATGGAATAAAGGTAGGTATATACACCTCTCTTTCCCAAATAATATTTGTATGCAAAACACAAAGTTCTACTATCATTTAAAATCAAATCAAAATGAAAATCATAAGTATTTATTTAGATCTCAAAACGAGTAAAAATTGTAATGTTCTATATATATATATATATATACTGTATATATATATACAGTGCCCTCCACAATTATTGGCACCCCTGGTAAAGATGAGTAAAAAGGGTTATAAAAAATTCACCTTTTTTTTAATATCACATGGAAAAAATGAGAAAAATCCCTCATTAAAGAAATAATTATTTTTAACAAAACCAGGTATGCCACAATTATTGGCGCCCCTAGAAATTCTTATGAACAAAATGTAACTGAGGCATTTTTTCCATTTATATTTTACTTTTAAAAATTGATCAGAGTGTTTAGGAAATTTCAAGCAGTAATCCATGACTTCCTGTTTCACTGGGGTATAAATATGAGGTGACACAGAGGCCATATTCCCTTATTCATACATCAACATGGGAAAGATAAGAGAACACACACATCGAATGAGGGAAAAGTGTGTTGAGCTTCTTAAGTCAGGGAATGGCTATAAAAAAAAAAAGCTACATATCTACCGTTAGGGCAATACTTAAAAAGTTCAAAGCAACTGGAACTGTTACAAACTTGCCTGGAAGAGGACCCAAGTTTATTTTGCCCCCATGCACAGTGAGGAGGATAGTAAGAGAGAGAAAAAAATCCCCAAGGATCACTGTTGGAGAACTACAGAAGAAAGTAGCATCTTGGGGTCATCAAGTCTCCAAAACTACCATTAGACGTCACCTCCATGCTGCCAAATTTTGGAATCGTCTTTGCTTGACAATCCGCTGAAGCCTACGGTCATCTCTTTTGCTTGTGCACCTTCTCCTGCCACATTTTTCCCTTCCACTAAACTTTCTATTGATATGCTTGGACACTGCACTCTGTGAACAGCCAGCCTCCTTGGCTGTTTGCCAACTGAACCCACAAATCCCTCCATAAATCACCATGCCACCGGAAAAAAATATTTTTTTATTTAACCGGGAAGGTCGGCTGATAACTCAATTCTCTACCCTCTGGCATGATGTACATTTATTGGTATACGCAGGTATACCCTCTGGCATGATGTACATTTATTGGTATACGCAGGTATACCCTCTGGCATGATGTACATTTATTAGTATACGCAGGTATACCCTCTGGTCCAGGTGTACCCCTGCAGCACACCTGTCATCCCTGTTCCAAAAGGAGTCCCTCCCCATAAACCTGTACCGCTCTTTCCTACACTGAATTTGTAGCTATTGCTAAACCTTCATATAATGCTCCCTTCCTGAGAGTAAGCTTGTGGTACTGGCAGAATTCCACAGAGGGATTGCTGTGCAGATTCTGCTCCTAATCCTTGCTGCCAAATCAAATATATTTGTCTTACAGAACCTAAAATGTACCCTAACCCCTATGTGATTGTTCCAACATGAACCATGACCACTGGACCCACCCCACCCTGGCCAGCACCTTGTCCATGTGCTCCTGGAGACTACCTGGAAGCCAGAACACACTGTCCCTTAAAGGAGGCCCAGTTTATTATGAATGCAGATGGCAGTCTGCAGCAGCTTATACACTAGTAAATGTATTTTTATTTATGAGATGAATCTAATCTAATCAAATCATTGCCAATCAGTTCTTCAGAGAGTTAACCATTAAATAATCACTATGTTTGTATTCCCTGACTCAAAAAAAACAAACCCTGCAGCAATGCCAAGCTTACATAGTGCAAGGTAAATCTAAGGTAAAATATTCGGCCAAAGTCTGTTGAAAGCAAACGTTTAGTTTCTGTGGCAAACATGGCCAATGGACTTAATGCTTGAATACACAGTATTATTTCTATCCTACATATCAGGGACATTGGCTAAATATAGATTTCATTAAAAATTTAAATGAACATTTAAAACAAATGGGCTTTACTGGTATTCGTCCAATAGGTGAATTGATATGTGAGTGTGGAAAGTTGCCCGGTCAGCCAGACGGATCCATGTGGAACTATGGGAAACACAGACAAGCCTTCTAGTCCAGTAGCAGGCAGACCTGGTGCATATCCACCTACCACTGCTCTCACGGTCAATGACTCCAGTGGTCACCCACGTACACAGTCCTCACTACCCCCGTCAGGAAGATCCAAGGTAGATTCAGTTGCCCCACGGATCTCGGATTGACGGGCAGAATGGACACCAAACTGGTCTTCCTTTTGGTCTTCTCTGCTCTGATCATACTACCTGCTCAGGTAGAGTACTATAAGTTGTACCATATCAATTAGCCTTCAATGAAAGTGATTTTCTGAGAAATTTTAACAAGAAGTGAACTGCAGCCAAGCATGAGTGTTAACTTCATTGGAAAATGAGACTTCTGCGAAAGCTCAATTATTCATAATTGTTAATTGTATGCATTCTGAAAACATGACTATTCATAGGGTTGTTCCAGTTATTGGATTTTCTTCCTAAACATTTAGCATTCATAAACATTACTGTACATTTCCCATGAATATTGAGCATGGGAAACCGTTAAACCGTTAAACTAATTTAGCTAGCACAATTTATATTTATTGTTGTACATTAACTTCTTTCTAGTGACGATTTTAATTTTAAATGTAAACATACCGCTAATATTTCTTCAAACAAATATGTTCCAAAGTAAATGGTTACACATTTACAGTGAGTGTAACTGCGAAGCTGAATGGTGTACTACTGGTGCAAGTTTATGTTTTTAGATAGAATCCATGTGTATTGCATATACAGATGTAACATATTTAGGTGTCTACAAGTTTGTTAGTATTTATTTTTTGTCTAGAACAATTGTGGAGATTTAAAGTTCAAATTTCTGACCAGACTGCACCATCTAGGTGCGATCACTATTAATACATAATCATATGAATGTCATTTGTTGTTTGTTGCGATGTGTTTATCATATGAATGTGATTGGTTATTATACTGGTTTTAACTGATTTATGAATTATGAGTATGATATATGATTTGAATCAGCATCACAAAGAGAAACAGAAACAAGCCACTGAGATGATCAGGATGTGATTGATTTTGATTGCTGATATTGCTGTATGTAAAAAGGTTATGTTCATACATGTGTGGTCCTTCAGACTTTTAATTCTGCAAAGGCAAATTCAGCTGGCAAGGCCTGGGGTTTGTTTCATTTAATCTACTCCCTTTTCAAGAGTAATAACTGTGATGAACCACCAGAAGTCATTTTTCATATTTTAAGCTTTAAAACTATGGGTATGATCTGAGTGGTGCATGGAACCAAATAATATCATAACTTATTTCCAAGTAAACATAACCAGACACTTTTTCATCACAAACTCAGTTTGGCAAGCAGCAATTGCTGAACTCAGCGAACTGTGGTTGTGTAGACAACTGAATAAATCCTGCTTTAAGTTGTTAGTCATAGTTGAAGTCAATTCAGTCTGTTTCTTAATTACAAATTCCTTGAGGTTATAGATATAGTAAAAAAAAAAATTGTATAGCTAGCTAAGAAATAAAACACATTTTTACGAAACACAAATCTAAAATAGGTTGAGGACTTAAAATTGTTTTGCTCTTGAGTTTCCTGCATGATTACTTTGTTCAGTCTGCCAAACATGGGCACGGACACGGACACGGACACTGGCATGGACACGGACACGGACACGGACACGGACCTGGAGAGGGGAAAAGTGGAAAGCATGATAGCAAAGAATGTGAGTACCCCATATATACTGTATATAAACAGTATTGTGAGTACCCCATATATACTGTATATAAACAGTATTGTGAGTACCCCATATATACTGTATATAAACAGAAATGTGAGTACCCCATATATACTGTATATAAACAGTATTGTGAGTACCCCATATATACTGTATATAAACAGTATTGTGAGTACGCCATATATACTGTATATAAACAGTATTGTGAGTACCCCATATATACTGTATATAAACAGTATTGTGAGTACCCCATATATACTGTATATAAACAGAAATGTGAGTACCCCATATATACTGTATATAAACAGTATTGTGAGTACCCCATATATACTGTATATAAACAGAAATGTGAGTACCCCATATATACTGTATATAAACAGAAATGTGAGTACCCCATATATACTGGATATAAACAGAAATGTGAGTACCCAATATATACTGTATATAAACAGAAATGTGAGTACCCCATATATACTGTATATAAACAGAAATGTGAGTACCCCATATATACTGTACATAAAGAGATATGTGAGTACCCCATATATACTGTATATAAACAGTATTGTGAGTACCCCATATATACTGTATATAAAGAGAAATGTGAGTACCCCATATATACTGTATATAAAGAGAAATGTGAGTACCCCATATATACTGTATATAAAGAGATATGTGAGTACCCCATATATACTGTATATAAACAGTATTGTGAGTACCCCATATATACTGTATATAAACAGTATTGTGAGTACCCCATATATACTGTATATAAACAGAAAAACAAAACTATATTATTGGATTTTTTTGTTGTGGCAATACACTCATGCTGCAACCAGCACCATGCAGAAACACACTGTGCACAAGGAGAGGCGCATAAAAACGTAGACAGACAGACAGACAGACAGACAGACAGCCATACTTGCACACATTGACCAAGATCAATGTCTAGCAGTTTATATGGCAAAAAACAGCTGTAACAATCAAAGTTAAGCCACAAAAACAGAAAGTGTGTTAAAATGTAGGCTACACCACTGCCACTGAGTCTTAGACACGCAGGGCGACGCACAGCAGTCTCTCGTGCTGCCCAGGAATGAGCGGATTCCAGTGAGCCAGGATGACAGTGTCTCATTGCACAACAGCGACCCCTACTGGCGGAGGCGATTCTACAGGGCTAGGCAGAAAAATCCCATGAGGCCTGTTCACACTGTCCTTAGCCCCAGGCTGAGAAAGATTTTAGCCCAGGGCTAAGTGAATGTGCACACGTGCACATTCTAAAGTGGGCTAGCACCAACCTTAGCCCGGGGCTAGCACCAACCTTAGCCCGGGGCTAGCTGACCCTGCTCCGGAGCAGGGTTCGCACCGACTTTTTGGGGTTGGCCCCAGAAATCTCCCCAAACACGGTGTCAAAATAGCCAGTGTGAAACCCCTGCTGGCACAGGACATCAGTATGACATTGGGATGATGTTGGACTCTAACATTAGAAACGTTGGATTTTGGTTGGAAATGAAAATTGACGTAAAAGACCCAATGTCGACCCGACGTTATGGCCTGACATATAGACGTTGGAAAGAGGTCAGTTAGGCTTCGAAATTGGTCATGACTTAATTACACCCAAAAACCAACGTCAGGAGGATGTCAGCATTAGACGTTAATTTGACGTTGGAATTTTGATGTCGGGCAGACGTTGGATTTTGGTTACCGACGTCACAACTTAAATCCAACCAAAGACCAATGTCTAATGACGTTGGTGGCCAGCTGGGATGGGGAGCAGTGTCAACCATTGTGGCAACGCATACAATTTTCACTGTCTAATAGTGTGGAACGGACATTAGCCCAGGGCTTAGGGGTACAGTGTGAATCATTAGCCCAGGGTTTAGGGGTACAGTGTGAATCATTAGCCCAGGGTTTAGGGGTACAGTGTGAATCATTAGCCCAGGGTTTAGGGGTACAGTGTGAATCATTAGCCCAGGGTTTAGGGGTACAGTGTGAATCATTAGCCCAGGGTTTAGGGGTACAGTGTGAATCATTAGCCCAGGGTTTAGGGGTACAGTGTGAATCATTAGCCCAGGGTTTAGGGGTACAGTGTGAATCATTAGCCCAGGGCTTAGGGGTACAGTGTGAATCATTAGCCCAGGGTTTAGGGGTACAGTGTGAATCATTAGCCCAGGGTTTAGGGGTACAGTGTGAATCATTAGCCCAGGGTTTAGGGGTACAGTGTGAATCATTAGCCCAGGGTTTAGGGGTACAGTGTGAATCATTAGCCCAGGGCTAATGCTTTGCGCAGGATTAACAAATGCTTGTGTGAAGAGAGGCTGAAATAGCCTGGGCCTAAGGATAGCCCAGGGCTAACTACAGTGCAGTGTGAAATGGCCTATGGGGTCCTTCTCACTGACTTCCACCATCATCATGTTACCCCAAAACTATCAGGGGCCCCCACAGTGCTAAGGATCCCAGGCACCCCCTTGTCTGACTGGGTGATTCACCCTTAAATCCACCAATTAACCCCACACATTATGGAGGTGCAGTGTGTCCCTTTAACCCCACACATTATGTGGCTTCCTCTGATCTGAGAGGTGCAGCGTGTCCCTTTAACCCCACACATAGCACCACATACTGGGGAGGGTCAGCTAAATATCTTTATGTCATACCGACCTTGCCTTATGGGAGTCTTATGTGGGATATGCAGAAGGTATGCTCATCTTCGCTCAACATCCAGTTTGTTTTATTTCATTCCTAAATCAGCTGATTACGATTACGAGGCGACAGATCCTCCAAGCGATGAGGATATTATCGATTGGCTGATTGACCTACAAGATTTATCAGGTAAGATTTTAGCTTTATACTAAATTGCATTATCATTATAAGGGCAATAATGATTGATTGATGTTGATAGTAGTTTATTCATGTCAGTATGGTGTCAACCTGCATATTGTGGTTTTCATCACAAGTATACGCGCATGTGTTTTTATTAATATTGCCATTAAAGCTTTCAGCCGCATCTTTTATTTATAATGTTATATGTGCTGGTTTTTTAATTTTTGAATATACTGATATGCCTTGTCTTTTTGTTGAATAACGTTGAATAACGTTGAATACATACGACAACAATCTTTTTCTTTGCAAGTATTTAATTCAAGTGGATGATTATACAAGGGGGATGGAACAGTGTTTTGCAAATACGTAGCTACTCTGCAGTCATAATTATAATTATACTTTAATATTTTATTATAACTGTGTATGTCATCAGAGCAATATTAGTGAAATGTTAACATTAAAAAACCCACAAAACATTGGTCTGGATTAAGAGTGTGCCCCCGAATACACTCAGTGAAACCCCGCAAGTACATGTAAGTATATCATACGGGGGTTTTAAGTATACTACATTTAGAGAAGATTTTGCCTACTTAACGACTTTCTCGTCTAGTCAACAAGGCTACTTAGTATGGAAGGGTACTGATTTGGACACAGCCATAGTGAGGTGGATCTTTGACCATTCCTCCATACAGAATGTCTAAAGATTGCCCTCCACCAATCAAATATTCAGCCGCTGTGCGGCTCACAGCGACAGACGATATCATCTGGACTCAATCGTTTTTAAGTGTCTATCACTGCGACATCATTTTTCACATCTTGCATTTAAACACACACACACACACACACACACACACACACACACACACACACACACACACACACACACACTTCAAGAAGTACACGAATGTGACGCGCAACTTCGTTTTAAAAAATGAGTCGCAAGCTTCGCTGACGTTTTCCTTCAATTGCAACAAAAACGGCACTTAACCTGACCGCACAAGGGTGGCACATCTTACGACACTTCCACAGCACAAGGATATTGTTTAGTGTACTGCATATCACATACTAAGCAGTGCACATTAAACAGCACACATCTGCCAGTACACTGTACACAGGAGACAGGACGCAGTAGATAGGGCTCTGATTCAGACACTGGGGCTGTGTCCGAATACGACCCCTGTACCATGTCCACTGTGGACTCAAATATGCGCCCCCAAAGGGGTTAAGGGATCGTATTCTGTCACGGTCCCTGCCTTTGTTCACCAGTCTGATAAAAGACCATAGAATAACACTATGCTTTTTGTTTGGAAGATGTCCCGATTATGGTTGCTGTATATTGGGTAACATAGTGGGACACAGTAATACATAATTGTACCATAAGGTAAAATATGCTAAAGTTAATTGTAGAGAGCACCCCCTCCCCTTCCTCCCCTGGCTGTCCCTTTGTTCTAATCTTTCCCAAGACGAGTGCAATCCCAACCCATGCCTCAACAACGGTGTGTGTGAGGCGAAGAACGACAAGTTTAAGTGTGACTGTCCCAAACCCTTCAAGGGAAAGACGTGCCAGAAAGGTATGCTATCTATAGCGTGGACATAATGATAATAATAAAAATAACCTTTGAGAGTCTTTCTCTCTATGGTGCAATTTCATACTTAATTACAGGATAAAAAATTAAGTTATTTCCTTTTTTCCAATGTTCCAATTGTTTTTTTCAGTGAAAAAGGTGTGTAAGAGAAACAAGTGTGGGCACGGGCAGTGTGTTCTGACGTCTACAGAGCCCTACTTTGAATGCAAGTGCAAGCCTCCGTTTCAGCCCCCAGACTGCAGGAAAGGTAAGGACCGCAGACCCCAGTTTCAGTCACCACCACAAAGAGCGCATTTCACCTGGGCCACGCATAACTCCAGTCCTGGAGGGCCGGTCTGCGTGCTGGTTTTTGTTCTTACAGGCCCGGAGTTGTGCGCCGTTGGATTAAGGCCACTGATTGGCCAGAGATTTAACTCTCTTGGGGCCTCGTGTATAAACGGTGCATACGTACGTACAAAAATGATGCTTACACCACTTTCCCCACGGATTTGGGATTTATGAAAACAAACTTGACGTAAAAACATACGCACATTTACACAGAGTATGACTCACGCATACGCACAGTTTTTCAGACTGTGGGAATTGGTGACACCGATGGCGGGGAAACTGGCATAGGCATCTTTTTTGTGCGTACGCACCGTTTTTACATGAGGCCCCTGGTGTCCCAGGTTTAGTCTCAGAGACTCTTAGCTTAGCTCTTAGGAGACTACAGGCCTGTAGGATCAGATCTGAGTATCTCTCTCTTAGGAGACTACAGGCCTGCAGGATCAGATCAGAGTATCTCTCTCTTAGGAGGCTACAGGCCTGCAGGATCAGATCTGAGTATCTCTCTCTTACACTGAGGGAAGGGAGATCACTTCAGTGTTCTTCATAAAGCAGAATTAAATTAAGACTGTAATGTTCTCATGGTAGACTACTGTAGACTGTAATGTTCTCATGGTAGACTACTGTAGACTGTAATGTTCTCATGGTAGACTACTGTAGACTGTAATGTTCTCATGGTAGACTACTGTAGACTGTAATGTTCTCATGGTAGACTCAATTCATATATCCCTGCATTGCCTCCCAGTTAGCTTTAGTATAGATTTTAAAATTTTACTACTTAATTTCAAAATCTATACTAAATAATTGTATTATTTATTTTATTACTACAAGGAAATCTTGGGTTCTTCTGA
>CM056380.1:105306442-105353942 GCA_029718625.1 Synaphobranchus kaupii
ACCACTGAATTTTGAATGGGACATTTCTATGCGTAAAACCAATGGTAGGATTGGATATTTATTTCATATTTAGTAGCAGATATTGATAGTAGAATGACATGGTATAATTACACAAGAATTTCACGTTTATTTCGTATTTGAGTGAGCAGGGCTTTTCACAGCTTTTTTGGCATACGATCGGGCCATCTTGTTGCTACGACGGAATACAAATTTTAAGTGATGAATAAATATATTTATGAACTCACACCTAGACGTTATTGTCCACTACATATGTCACGCATGGGTAGGTACAGTTGCAGGCGAGACTGGGTGGGGGGTTGCTTGTTAAATCGACTTGCTATGGGACAAAAGTGACACTTAGAAACTCTGTATTTGGCAGAGTTGTCACGAATCGGGTACTAATAACGCTAAAACATGGAGTTTGTCGTTTCCACTCATAGTTTGGTTGCAGGAGAAATTAATATCTGAATTGAGCAAAATCATGGCGCTGTAGTCATTTCTTTCTTCATATACTCTTCTGATGGGGCAAAATTTCTTTGAGGTTTCAAAAAAAAGGTTTTCAGTTAACGGAGTGAGGTGTGACGCTTGTGGAAGCTCAGTTTCCTTGCAGCGTTTGTTCAGTGATTAAATGTTGCTCGTTCCAACAGAGACAAAGCAAATTCCATGAGAGTAGTCTTGGGCGGGGTGAAATTAGCGAAGAACGAGTCCTCGGAGCAGACTGTGGACGTAGAGGCGGCGATCGTTCATGAAAATTACCGGGAAACTCCCTCGGCGGTTTACAATGACATTGGTGAGTCAGACTTTTTATTTTTTTTATTTCAATGAATAGTTCTACAGCACTACAGGGTTTTGGGACTCGTTTCTTACCGTCGTGTTTTTCCCTCCCTGAAGCCCTGCTGAAGCTGAAAGGTCCCGATGGACACTGTACCAAAGAAACAAAGTTTGTGAAGACTGCTTGTCTGCCCAATACCACATTTCCTGCTGGAAAAGAGTGTACCATATCTGGATGGGGATCCACTGAAACATGTACAATGAAACCCCTCTCTCACACACTACAGAAAAGCTGAAAGCCATTCATTGCAAAGTTAATGTTGCCTTATTTTTGATTTATAGGAAGCAGAATATGTCAGTTCAAGGATACACTGTGGCGGTTGGCACTCGTTAATTGTTGAATGACTCTAATTGTTAAGGTCAGGTAGACCGACTACACTCATTCCAACAGCACCTTTGTAGCTACAATCACTAGCATAGCTTTGCTAACTTGTCAGGTAACTGCAGAGGACAGACATGAAAAAGTGATTTTGCTAGAAAAAGAAAAAAATATATATATTGAAGAACCGCTCAGGCCAACCATTGTCTCGGTACTGTAGCTAGCTATTGAAAAGGGGAATTCCGTGGAAATTGAATTTATATCATTCCCTGTTCAGCTTTCTCAAGGTCTAGCTAGCTGGCTGAAACACTGTAAAACACTCAAATCCTTTTAGCAGCGTCCTTTAACGTTTTGTCTCTTTGTGAAGCCGACTACGGCTCCAACCAGCTGCTGGACGCCAAGGTACTGCTCATCTCCCAGCAGCAGTGCATGTCCGACAGGGTCTACGGCCACGTGCTGGACGATACTATGTTCTGCGCCGGCTACCTGCAGGGCGGAGTCGACTCCTGCCAGGTGAGAGTGGGTGGGAGGCATAGCGCCCCCATCGGGTGGGAAAGGGGATTACTCTGTACCAGGGTTGTGATGATTCCTCTGCAGCGTTCGTGTGTCTCGTGCTCCAGAACATCACTGTGTTGCTTACTTAAGAATCTGCACATATTTATACATATATAATGGTAGATTAAATTTATGCCTAAAACTGATGTGGAATAAGATACAAGCCAGCGTTTGACATTAAGCTTTCTGAGCCCTCGTCCACTGGACAAGCGGGACTTCATTTTTCACTTGTCCGAAACCCCCCCATTTGTTATCGAAATAGATTACATTTGTTGTTGCATTTTCTCAATTCCTATTAGCAAAATGGTCTCATTAACAATGTAACCAGGATGACAGGTGAAATGAGAATATTTTTTTTGTTTTTTTAAATCATACACTTGTCCCGGACAAGTGGATGGAAAATTTTACTTAATTTTACAAAAAAAAAAAAAAACATCTCCCAGACAATAGGACAAGCCTTAATGTCAAGCCCTGCAGCATGGTTTTAAACCCCCGGGCCGGTCCTACAGAACCACATCGTCTGGTGGTTTTCATTTTCACCTTAAATTGGCAATGAATTCAGGCCCAATAAACCAGATGTGAGTTACTACCATGTAATGAACCGCTTTAACTGACCAATGAGGTGCAGAGTAACAACAATCCCAGCATGCCCTGTGGCTCTCCAGGACCACGGCGGTAGACCTCTGAGATGGACTGTAGATGTGTTCGTTAACGAGGGGCTTTTCTCGGTTAGGGCGATTCTGGGGGCCCCCTGGTGTGCGAGAATGACGAGGTTCACTATGTCTACGGCCTGGTGAGCTGGGGCGACAGCTGTGCCAAGAAGTACAAGCCCGGCGTCTACACCCGCCTCACCAAGTTCACCGACTGGATCAACTCCCACATCCACAACGTTTAGCTCTTCAGGCCTCCATGACCAGTGTTTTTGGTGCCAGTCAATAAATGAAAAAACCCACTCGAGATTCCCTTCCCTTATTTTTGCCAGAGGTGCACTCCGTTGTAGACTACACTGATCCTGGTACAGCAGTCTACTGACCACAAACTAAACACAATAAACTAAACACTGATCCTGATACAGCGATCTATTGACCACAAACTAAACACAATAAACTAAACACTGATCCTGGTACTTTTTCCCCCCCAAAACAAACCTGTGGAAAAATAATTGATTTTGTTGGCAGTAAAATGTGATTTAGACACAAACAGGTCAGTTAGATGCAGTTTAAGTAATATAAAGTTTAATGAAACTTTACTTTGCTTCAGTGAGTGAGTCCTAATATGTAAGCCTTTACTGATGCAGTATAGCAGAACCTGCTGCAATGTATTCAACTTCACTGATCTGGAAAATCACCGACACGGTAAAGGTCAATGCTGCATTTACTTTATTTAAGCTCAATGGAAAGTTAAAAACACAAAGACATACAGAAACAATGCAAATGAACTGACGGCAAGAAATTAGTTTCCCACAAAAACGCAGGCTTCCTTGTCAAGCCCGTTCCAACAGCGCACGAGCAGACGTGGACTTGAAATGATTTTCCTAACAGCAGCATCACATACAATTCTCTCCAGGGTAGGTGAAGCCTTAAATCAGGTGGGGAATCTGAAAAGGGCCGGTGTGGGTGCAGGTTTTTGATTTAGCCCGGCACTACGACAGCCGATTCAACTAATTAACTAATCATGCTCTTCAATCAAGACCTTTGATAAGTAGAATCAGGTCTTACTGCTGGGCTAAAACAAAAACCCGCACCGGCCCTTTTGGGAGAGGATTCCCCTCCCCTGCCTTACATTAATGGAAAGTGAGACTCGTGGGCTTAATGCACCAGCGACGATAACAAAGAGAAGCTGTAATAAGTGTTATGTTACTTCCAGGTTCATACTCTGTTCGGTTGAGCAGTCGGTCAGTAACTCAAATCTCTGGGGCGGTGTATTCCATACTGCACTACAGGGGCACTCACTCACTTCTCCAGAATACAACAGGACCAATCACCGACAGGCCTGTTGCCATCGCCCTAAATACTACAGGAGTACTAGTACTCACCGACAGGCCCGTTGCCATCGCCCTAAATACTACAGGAGTACTAGTACTCACCCACAGGCCCGTTACCATCCCCCTAAATACTACAGGAGTACTAGTACTCACCCACAGGCCCGTTACCATCGCCCTAAATACTACAGGAGTACTAGTACTCACCCACAGGCCCGTTACCATCGCCCTAAATACTACAGGAGTACTAGTACTCACCCACAGGCCCGTTACCATTACAGATACTCCACCGCCGTGTTCCGCTGCTGTTGCTTCCTGATTACAGTTCAGCTAATGGCTGCTATAGGAGTTACCCCTGCAGTTCAGCTAATGGTACAGTCCAGCCACATCTCTGCTATAGGAGTTACCCCTACAGTTCACCTAATGGCACAGACCAGCCTCAAACCAGCCACATCGCTGCTATAGGAGTTACCCCTGCAGTTCAGCTAATGGTACAGTCCAGCCTCAAACCAGCCACATCTGCTATAAGAGTTACCCCTACAGTTCAGCTAATGGCACAGACCAGCCTCAAACCAGCCACATCTCTGCTATAGGAGTTACCCCTGCAGTTCAGCTAATGGCACAGTCCAGCCTCAAACCAGCCACATCACTGCTATAGGAGTTACCCCTACAGTTCAGCTAATGGTACAGTCCAGCCTCAAACCAGCCACATCTCTGTTATAAGTGTCAGCACTTTTAGCTTTGAGTTCGTATGTAAATCAGAGCAAATTAAACAGGGACACACATTCAGGGGAAGCTGCAAAGGAACAGGGAAATAAAAAATAAAAAAACAGTTGGCACATTATAAAAAGTACAAATGCTTCCGATAAGCAAGTGGCAGTCCAGAGCACAGTGCCAGGGCCTAAGGCCTAAGGCTCGTTCCCGTTGACACATTTCTGCTGCTCCGTGCGGCTCATCCTCAGCATCTCCAGGTGCTTGGCTTTCATCCACTGCTCCTGCGACAGAGTGGTCTGGCCCATACTGAGGGACAGCAACCTGCAAAACAACGAAACAACTTTCAGCTCAATCAAGGAGCAGCACAAAGAATCAGCCGTACAGAGCAACACAGTAATTCACAAAGAATCAGCCGTAACACAGTAATGCACAAAGAATCAGCCGTACAGAGCAGCACAAAGAATCAGCCTTACAGAGTCACAGTCATGCACAAAGAATCAGCTGTACAGAGTAACAGTCATGCACAAAGAATCAGCCATACAGAGTAACAGTCATGCACAAAGAATCAGCCATACAGAGTAACACAGTAATGCACAAAGAATCAGCCATACAGAGTAACAGTCATGCACAAAGAATCAGCCATACAGAGTAACACAGTAACGCACAAAGAATCAGCCATACAGAGTAACACAGTAATGCACAAAGAATCAGCCATACAGAGTAACAGTCATGCACAAAGAATCAGCCATACAGAGTAACACAGTAATGCACAAAGAATCAGCCATACAGAGTAACACAGTAATGCACAAAGAATCAGCCGTACAGAGTAACAGTCATACACAAAGAATCAGCCGTACAGAGTAACACAGTAATTAGTGGTGTAACGGAACGTAGTTGGTCCGTGATCCGTACGGATCGCCCCCCACGGTTCGGCACGCATGTGAACCGCGGATTAATTGCAAAATTTAACCATCATAGTGAATTACAGTTTTACTGCCGCTGGTACTTTTAAAAGTATTATACCATGGCTTGGATAAATACTCGATTCTGATTGGCTGGAGGGTGGGCATTTATTTCGTTAAACCGCCCGGCAATGAAGTAGCGCTGGCAACATTTTAATCACCGTTCTAAATTAATACGCCGTCTACGTTATCTGCTGCTAGCGCCATTAGAGTCGACCCTTATATGAATGGTATCCATAGCAACACCAACAGCTGATTAATAAAGCCGGCAAATAACGCTAAATCCACTGATTTGAAAAGTTTGTCTTCGCCAAATATCTTAGTTACAACAACTTTAATCTAGCAAAGACGTTTTGTGGTTAGAGGTGCAGTATTTATTCAGTTTGGAAATATGAACGTAACATAGTAGGGCTTTACCTAATGTAAGGTAACGCTGACGTGAGCAACGCTGGTTGCGAATGCGAACAAGTTACTTCACAAAGCACATTAATCTGTATATTAAAAAAAACATTTTATCCAGCGAAATGTCTTAGATATGACACGTTACATCTAACAGTAACAAACTCTGTATCTACAGTAGGCTATTTTTTTCAGATGTTCCCATCTCATGATGCAGATCGTGAAATGCAATTTCCTTAGCCTGGGCTGTTTAAAATAGGCTGCGTGACCAAAGCATTTTTAAAACGCAAGACGGAGAGAGATGGGTAAATTGAGTTGCGGTTTCATGCAATTTTCTTAAATAATCTAACTAATGACAAAAATAACCAAAATTGGTGCCAATTTTATGGTATAAAGTTGAGAAGGAACTATTTGCTTCCATATAGAATCAATTGTTTTCAGAACTACCAACGAGAGGTTTTTGCATAACTACGGACAAAATAGAACTAGTAACGAGAAATAGAATTGAATGTTGTTTTCATTTAAGACCATGGGCAAAAGTTCCTTGCTTTAAGTGTTTTACAGAATAAATGGAAAGCAAAGATATACTTGTCTCCCTTTTTTTTTTTTGCTGATCCGAAAAATTATCCAATCCGTGACTCAAAACCGTGATACGATCCGAACCGTGAGTTTTGTGATCCGTTGCACCCCTAACAGTAATGCACAAAGAATCAGCCATACAGAGTAACGCAGTAATGCACAAAAAATCAGCCGTACAGAGTAAGTCATACAGAGTGTAACAGTCATTCAGAGTAACAGATGCACAAATCAGTCAAACAAAGTAAGTTGTGCACAAAGAATCAGCCTTACAGAATTACCATTACAGTCACATACAAAGAATCAGCCGTAGATTAACAGTCACGCACAAAGAATCAGTCACCGTCATGCACAAAGTGACACAGTAAATTGCAACAGTTGCGTACTGCATGCGTTACACCTGTGCAAATTATTAAATAATTAGGGAATACACAATGACTATAGGGATGAATAGATTTAAGATAACACAATGATCGGCTGATTTATTGATCAGGGCTGATTTATTGATCAGACAGAGTTATGAAACTCACCGAGCGACAACCAGCATCCTGTGGAGATCTTCGGCAGACATGCTTTGGGGGTCGTCCTTCCGCATTTCAACAAAATCCTCTTCTACTGCCTATAAGACATTTATTAACAGGATCACAAGTAATTACTGCCTATAAGACATTTATTAACAGGATCACAAGTAATTACTGCCTATAAGACATTTATTAACAGGATCACAAGTAATTACTGCCTATAAGACATTTATTATTTAACAGGATCACTAGTCATGTTCATCTTCAAGTCATGTTCTATATTGATATTGCAATTTCACCTAGCAGCTAGCAAACTCATGGCAGGCCGTAGACAGATTGCTATGTAGCTAGATCTAAAAATCTAATCCATATCAAAAAAATTTCCATCGATTTTTAAACACCAATTATATCGTCCCCTGATTTGGAAATCCCTATCCTATTTGGAGGCTAGTCTCATTGTTAAAATTGGGCTCTCCTCAATATACCACTGGCCACCACGCTAAGATACGAGCATGGAAAAACCAGTTTGAGACAAACGCAAAAACCGGTATAGCTCCACATTAAGCAAGTAGGAACTGGCAACGAAACAACCTACTCGAGTGAGAAACCGTGGCAGACTCGGTGAACCGCATAAACAGACCAGCAAGTGTATTTGCAACATCAATAAAGTAATAAAGTTTCCATTTTAAACTAGTGCCAACCAGGCCTTAAATTTCAACATTTTGGGGGCAAGGCCATAGAGTACTCAAATGAGTACGTCAGTCGTGGGCGGAGTCTGGTTTCGGAAGTAAATTCCCTATGGAAGATAGAATGGGCTTCAACTAGTTCTTGAAATCTGATTTATAGAATGAGCCGAAACGTTCCTGGATTAGCCTTTACATTACATTATAGGCATTTAGCAGACGCTCTTATCCAGAGCGACTTACACAACTTCTTATTACATTTTATCCATTCATACAGCTGGATATATACTGAAGCAATTCAGGTTAAGTACCTTGCTCAAGGGTACAACGGCAGTGTCCGGCTGGGAATCGAACCTGCAACCTTTCGGTTACAAGTCCTGTTCCTTAACCATTATACTACACTGCCGCCTGTGTGGTACAAGGATATATTCCATATATCGCATGTTCCAATTTAAATTTTTTCAAGTAATGCATTAATGAATGTAGTTCGACTTGTAGTCCACTTTAACGGACTACATATCCAGTACTGCAACGCACCGGTGGTTCTCGACCAATAAGATATCTCGCCTGACTGTGGCAGATGGGAGCAGGCTACTGCTGCTGAACGTTAGCTTGCTAAGTAGAGAAGCCCGCCCGACAAGGTCAGAAACTGCACCACGGTTAACCACATAAAGCAATTCTAGCTTTTAGTCCTTCAAGCTAGCTAGCTAACATGAGAAAAAAGTGTTTAAAAACGGAGCTGTGTGCTACTGCTGGCTAACGTTATATGACAACGTCTGGAGACAAGGCTGCTCGTTCGGAGGGAATTATGGGACGTGGAGTTTTTAGACAGTGCCAGCGCTGATATAATCACAAAAAAAATACTAAAACCTGAAATATACTTGAAGCTGGTCCAGAAAAACGAGTTTATTGAACAATCCGGGAAATTGACGGTAAGACAATCAGTAGAAATGGTTTAAAAGTAAGCTTTAGTTAATGTCTCTAAATGAATGGGGAATTTACTTCCGAAACCAGCGTGACGTAGTCACTTGAGTGCTCTATATGGCCTTCAAGAATCATTGAATTTACAGGGGCAACAAGGCCACCTGGTGGGGCAATAAGGCCACCTGGTGGGGCAATAAGGCCACCTGGTGGGGCAATAAGGCCACCTGGTGGGGCACTAAGGCCAAATGCAGGTTTTGGATCCTGCTAAAAGTGTGGATATATGGTTCAAATAATTACAGTAGATATTACTTGTCTATATATATTTTTTAATTACCCATAACCTCTTATAACCTAGGCTACGTACAAAAAAGAACGCAATCAATGACATTTACGGTTGATATGGCCGCGCGACAAAACCAGTAAGTGACAACATAAAGCATTCAGGAAGATGGCCAATCACGGCGTACAAAAAATGTTTCCATGACACTGGTAAATACGTCGATGGGTCACACAGGTTTGACTTGCAGGCATTTCAGTCAAAGTAAAAGGGCAGTCCGGCCACAATGGCCTAAAGACTCGCAAAAATTATAAAGGCATCACGGCCAAATAGCAGGGCACTGACGGCCATGGCCGTATGGCCACCGTGTAATTTATACCCTGGTGCCAACCGAGAACCACGAAACAAATCAGATTCATCCAGCCAGCAGTTATATAAAACCATAAAGTATGTTATAACAACCCTAAAGTAGTTCCAAGATGAATTCTTCAATACCAAGATGCAGTATACCTGCATTATATTTAAATAATTCCCTTTTCCACTGCATCACTGACTACAGGCGCCTTTCCAATCAGCGTTGCTAAAGCACAGTGAGGCTTTGAATCTTGCCGATCGTGAAACTGTCCCCTGGGGCGGAGCTTATACTGTTACGTGGGCGGGGTCTGACCTTGGTGATGTCATCAGAGATGCTGTAGTCCAGGGTTCGAAGCAGGCTAATGTATATGCGGAACTTATTCAGCGAGGCGGGGCCGACCGCCGCGTGCAGCGCCTCCAGGTACTCCTCCAGGTTGGGCGGAGTCAGCTTGGGCTGCAGGCGCACCTGGCAATCAGACTGCAAGGAGAAGGCCAAGTGAGAACAGTTACCTGTCTCATCATGTCTAAATTACAGACACAATTACCTATGTCTGAATGATACACACAATTACCCATGACTACATTACCCACAATTACCCATATCTAAATTCTAAAAACTATTTCCCACATCCAGAGATGCACGTGATGGGAAATGTCCCTGTATCTCCCCCACAGCTGCAACCTCTCTTCCGCAGGTCTCTCCTTCATTCCCTTCAGCAAGCGTCTCTACTGTTAGCAGGTACCGCAGGCGCTACCTCTAGTCGCATCTCTGAGGTCCTCCCGTTAGCGTGCTGCTAAAGCGTTTTGTCCTTACCGGCAAGAGTGATTTCCCCTCGGATACGACCAGCACGTTAAAATTGCTGGGGAATTCCATGTGGTGGAAACTGAAGTCGTAGTCGACCTTCTGCCAGGAGATCAGGTCTCCCAGAGCCGTGATGTTCCGCACACCTTCCAACAAAAAGAAAACAAGTCCGGGTTGCTGCTTGTGCACCCGAATTTAAAGGCACTCGCATCTTCAGAGTTCAAAAGAGCGTACGCTCCGTATGTGTGAACAACTTTAATTATGCAAGAGACTGACTGCAGCAACAACTAGCATACAAACTGACTGCAACAACAACTAGCATACAAACTGACTGCAACAACAACTAGCATACAAACTGACTGCAACAACAACTAGCATACAAACTGACTGCAACATCAACTAGCATACAAACTGACTGCAACAACTAGCATACAAACTGACTGCAACAACAACTAGCATACAAACTGACTGCAACAACAACTAGCATACAAACTGACTGCAACAAAAACTAGCATACAAACTGACTGCAACAACAACTAGCATACAAACTGACTGCAACAACAACTAACATACAAACTGACTGCAACAACAACTAGGCAGGCGTAAGGAAGGGGCGGGGCAGGAATAAGGAAGGGGCGGGGCAGGCGTAAGGTAGGGGAGGGGCAGGAGTAAGGAAGGGGAGGGGCAGGCGTAAGGAAGGGGAGGGGCAGGCGTAAGGTAGGGGCGGGGCAGGCGTAAGGTAGGGGAGGGGCAGGCGTAAGGTAGGGGCGGGGCAGGCGTAAGGTTGGGGAGGGGCAGGCGTAAGGTAGGGGCGGGGCAGGCGTAAGGTAGGGGAGGGGCAGGCGTAAGGTAGGGGCGGGGCAGGCGTAAGGTAGGGGCGGGGCAGGCGTAAGGAAGGGGAGGGGCAGGCGTAAGGTAGGGGCGGGGCAGGCGTAAGGTAGGGGCGGGGCAGGCGTAAGGTAGGGGCGGGGCAGGCGTAAGGTAGGGGCGGGGCAGGCGTAAGGAAGGGGAGGGGCAGGCGTAAGGATGGGGCGGGGCAGGCGTAAGGTAGGGGCGGGGCAGGCGTAAGGTAGGGGCGGGGCAGGCGTAAGGAAGGGGAGGGGCAGGCGTAAGGTAGGGGCGGGGCAGGCGTAAAGTAGGGGCGGGGCAGGCGTAAGGTAGGGGCGGGGCAGGCGTAAGGTAGGGGCGGGGCAGGTGTAAGGTAGGGGCGGGGCAGGTGTAAGGTAGGGGCGGGGCAGGTGTAAGGTAGGGGCGGGACAGGTGTAAGGTAGGGGCGGGGCAGGTGTAAGGTAGGGTCGGGGCAGGTGTAAGGTAGGGGAGGGGCAGGTGTAAGGATGGGGCGGGGCAGGCGTAAGGATGGGGCGGGGCAGGCGTAAGGTAGGGGCGGGGCAGGCGTAAGGATGGGGCGGGGCAGGTGTAAGGATGGGGCGGGGCAGGTGTAAGGTAGGGGAGGGGCAGGCGTAAGGTAGGGGAGGGGCAGGCGTAAGGTAGGGGAGGGGCAGGTGTAAGGTAGGGGCGGGGCAGGTGTAAGGTAGGGGCGGGGCAGGTGTAAGGTAGGGGAGGGGCAGGTGTAAGGTAGGGGAGGGGCAGGTGTAAGGTAGGGGCGGGGCAGGCGTAAGGTAGGGGCGGGGCAGGTGTAAGGTAGGGGCGGGGCAGGTGTAAGGTAGGGGCGGGGCAGGTGTAAGGTAGGGGAGGGGCAGGTGTAAGGTAGGGGCGGGGCAGGTGTAAGGTAGGGGAGGGGCAGGCGTAAGGTAGGGGCGGGGCAGCCGTAAGGTAGGGGCGGGGCAGGCGTAAGGTAGGGGAGGGGCAGGCGTAAGGTAGGGGCGGGGCAGGCGTAAGGTAGGGGCGGGGCAGGTGTAAGGTAGGGGCGGGGCAGGTGTAAGGTAGGGGCGGGGCAGGTGTAAGGTAGGGGCGGGGCAGGTGTAAGGTAGGGGCGGGACAGGTGTAAGGTAGGGGCGGGGCAGGTGTAAGGTAGGGTCGGGGCAGGTGTAAGGTAGGGGAGGGGCAGGTGTAAGGATGGGGCGGGGCAGGCGTAAGGTAGGGGCGGGGCAGGCGTAAGGATGGGGCGGGGCAGGTGTAAGGATGGGGCGGGGCAGGTGTAAGGTAGGGGAGGGGCAGGCGTAAGGTAGGGGAGGGGCAGGCGTAAGGTAGGGGAGGGGCAGGTGTAAGGTAGGGGCGGGGCAGGTGTAAGGTAGGGGCGGGGCAGGTGTAAGGTAGGGGAGGGGCAGGTGTAAGGTAGGGGAGGGGCAGGTGTAAGGTAGGGGCGGGGCAGGCGTAAGGTAGGGGCGGGGCAGGTGTAAGGTAGGGGCGGGGCAGGTGTAAGGTAGGGGCGGGGCAGGTGTAAGGTAGGGGAGGGGCAGGTGTAAGGTAGGGGCGGGGCAGGTGTAAGGTAGGGGAGGGGCAGGCGTAAGGTAGGGGCAGGGCAGCCGTAAGGTAGGGGCGGGGCAGGCATAAGGTAGGGGAGGGGCAGGCATAAGGAAGGGGAGGGGCAGGCGTAAGGTAGGGGCGGGGCAGGCGTAAGGTAGGGGCGGGGCAGGCGTAAGGTAGGGGCGGGGCAGGCGTAAGGAAGGGGAGGGGCAGGCGTAAGGTAGGGGCGGGGCAGGCGTAAGGAAGGGGAGGGGCAGGCGTAAGGATGGGGCGGGCGGGCGTAAAGGGGCCGGCCGAAGCTCACCTGTGGAGTCCAGCTGGCCCTGCTCCAGCACGGTCTCGTCCAGGAACAGGGCGGTGTTGGGAGCCAGCTGCAGAAGGCCGCTCACCAGCCGGTTGGCGGAGTAATCTTTCCGCGGCACAAAGCGCAGGGTGTTCATGTTGTGAAGGCTCATGCCCAGCCGGAAAGACTGTCAGGAGACCGGGTGCTAAGTTAACACACAGCGCGGGTCACGTGTCGCGTGCATTAGTCTTTAATACTTCCACTTTTTTGTGTTTAAATTTAAAAAAGCATGGCGCTGCTTCAAAAGAAATGGCCGAATACAGACTGGAGGAACTTTGTTTCTGCCGTTCACGCCAGTGGGCATGATGGCGCCGGGGCGATGACTCAGACTTACGGCGGTGACTCAAGACTTACGGCGGTGACCAGCTGTTGGAGGGCACGGTACAGCAGCTCGGTGAAGGCGGGGTTTTGGGGGCACCCGCTCAGATTCAGGGCAAATTTCCCCAGGGGCAGAACGTCCCGTCTCGCGTACCTGTAAGAAACACCAGGAGGAGTCGGCCATTACCCACCTACTGATACAGAAGACTGCTAGGCCATTACCCACCTACTGATACAGAAGACTGCTAGGCCATTACCCACCTACTGATACAGAAGACTGCTAGGCCATTACCCACCTACTGATACAGAAGACGGCTAGGCCATTACCCAACTACTGATACAGAAGACTGCAAGTTCATTATGAGCTGTGCTTTAAATGGTAGAGGGGCTCTTATGAAATCAGTTGTGACTCCTGAGTGTGAAGATTAGGAGTTTACTTCAGTGTAAACGCTGAAAAAGTCTACAGGCCTTTTTCCTCAAATCCTCCATTTGTAGATAATCCAGGTTTAACAGGGTATCATTCTCTTAAAATGGGTGTCAGAGTTGATGTACTAGTCACAATGTGCCCAAGGAACAATAGACACCATTGGCGCATTTCTTATTCAAATATTTAATGTGAAAATTCAACATTGGGGTCCATGATTCTGAATAGAACTTTATGCCACAGAAAAACTGCATAAATTTCCCTTGCATTAAAAAAACAAGTAGGACTGGTATCGCTTGGTATGACATTCATCTTTAGCACGTTATCTACAGGGGCCAAGCGCAGCACCCATCATGTAACCAAGTCCCCCCCCTCACCTAATCACTTCATATGTTGCCAAAAGTGGAGAAATACGTCACCAACAACATACTTCCTGTTTGGGTTGTCACGGTACCTATTGTTTCCTCACGATACTATACCAGTGAAGGTATCACGATAATGTGGGGTACTGGGGTATATGAGGACGTGGGATAATGTGGGGTACTGGGGTAAATGAGGACGTGGGATAATGTGGGGTACTGGGGTAAATGAGGACGTGGGATAATGTGGGGTACTGGGGTATATGAGGACGTGGGATAATGTGGGGTACTGGGGTATATGAGGACGTGGGATAATGTGGGGTACTGGGGTATATGAGGACGTGGGATAATGTGGGGTACTGGGGTATATGAGGACGTGGGATAATGTGGGGTACTGGGGTATATGAGGACGTGGGATAATGTGGGGTACTGGGGTAAATGAGGACGTGGGATAATGTGGGGTACTGGGGTATATGAGGACGTGGGATAATGTGGGGTACTGGGGTATATGAGGACGTGGGATAATGTGGGGTACTGGGGTATATGAGGACGTGGGATAATGTGGGGTACTGGGGTATATGAGGACGTGGGATAATGTGGGGTACTGGGGTATATGAGGACGTGGGATAATGTGGGGTACTGGGGTATATGAGGACGTGGGATAATGTGGGGTACTGGGGTATATGAGGACAGACTTTTGGGGTTGCGAGCGAAACTCACACGCTGGAGATGAGATGGAGAATGAGATACTCTGCTGCCAGGACGTCTCCTAGCAACACGTGTGTCAGGTACTCCAGAAGCTCCGCCCTCACGGCTGCTAGCTCTCCAAGGAAACCTGATGTGACTGACAGCATATTACAGCCAGTAAGAAATCACACCCAGCATTACAGTGCAAATCTGGTTCCATGTCTGTGTCTGACATGTAGGCCGAGCTTTAAATATACTGACCGGCTATATTCAATAGTGGCTTTCAAAAGTATTTGATGGTTACATCTATTAAAATCAGAACACTTTAAAATCTTTTCAAAAAGGCTTTTCATCAAAATATGTGTAATAAATTAAATTTTGGATTATTGGTGGAGGTTCATACGATTATCATACATGTACATAATATGATTACCCTCTTAAGAGTGTACACGGAGAGTGAACACGGAGAGTGACTGACATGTTGCAGGGGGGGTCTTACATGTGCAGTTCTCACTGTGGACAGCAGGAGGCAGCAGAGGGTTGTTGTGTTGCAGTGGGAGGGTGTAGATCATATGGAGGCGGGGCACAAGAGACGCTGGGGGGCTGTGGACACGCCTCTCCTCTGCAGTCTCCACACTGTCCATAGGATCCACCATGACCCCTGCATCACTAACCACACCCACACCATGACCCCTGCATCTCTAACCACACCCACACCATGACCCCTGCATCTCTAACCACACCCACACCATGCCCCCTGCATCTCTAACCACACCCACACCATGCCCCCTGCATCTCTAACCACACCCACACCATGACCCCTGCATCTCTAAACACACCCACACCATGACCCCTGCATCACTAACCACACCCACACCATGACCCCTGCATCACTAACCACACCCACACCATGACCCCTGCATCTCTAACCACACCCACACCATGACCCCTGCATCACTAACCACACCCACACCATGACCCCTGCATCTCTAACCACACCCACACCATGACCCCTGCATCTCTAACCACACCATGACCCCTGCATCTCTAACCACACCCACACCATGACCCCTGCATCACTAACCACACCCACACCATGACCCCTGCATCTCTAACCACACCCACACCATGACCCCTGCATCTCTAACCACACCCACACCATGACCCCTGCATCTCTAACCACACCCACACCATGACCCCTGCATCTCTAACCACACCCACACCATGACCCCTGCATCTCTAACCACACCCACACCATGACCCCTGCATCTCTAACCACACCCACACCATGACCCCTGCATCTCTAACCACACCCACACCATGACCCCTGCATCTCGACACACACCAACACCATGACCCCTGCATCTCTAACCACACCCACACCATGACCCCTGCATCTCTAAACACACCCACACCATGACCCCTGCATCTCTAAACACACCCACACCATGACCCCTGCATCTCTAAACACCCACACCATGACCCCTGCATCTCTAACCAAACCCACACCATGACCCCTGCATCACTAACCACACCCACACCATGACCCCTGCATCTCTAACCACACCCACACCATGACCCCTGCATCACTAACCACACCCACACCATGACCCCTGCATCTCTAAACACACCAACACCATGACCCCTGCATCACTAACCACACCCACACCATGACCCCTGCATCTCTACACACACCAACACCATGACCCCTGCATCACTAACCACACCCACACCATGACCCCTGCATCTCTAACCACACCCACACCATGACCCCTGCATCACTAACCACACCCACACCATGACCCCTGCATCTCTACACACACCAACACCATGACCCCTGCATCTCTACACACACCAACACCATGACCCCTGCATCTCTAACCACACCAACACCATGACCCCTGCATCTCTAACCACACCCACACCATGACCCCTGCATCTCTACACACACCAACACCATGACCCCTGCATCTCTACACACACCAACACCATGACCCCTGCATCTCTAACCACACCAACACCATGACCCCTGCATCTCTAACCACACCCACACCATGACCCCTGCATCTCTACACACACCAACACCATGACCCCTGCATCTCTAACCACACCCACACCATGACCCCTGCATCACTAACCACACCCACACCATGACCCCTGCATCACTAACCACACCCACACCATGACCCCTGCATCTCTAACCACACCCACACCATGACCCCTGCATCACTAACCACACCCACACCATGACCCCTGCATCTCTAACCACACCCACACCATGACCCCTGCATCTCTAACCACACCCACACCATGACCCCTGCATCTCTAACCACACCCACACCATGACCCCTGCATCTCTAAACACACCCACACCATGACCCCTGCATCACTAACCACACCCACACCATGACCCCTGCATCACTAACCACACCCACACCATGACCCCTGCATCTCTAACCACACCCACACCATGACCCCTGCATCACTAACCACACCCACACCATGACCCCTGCATCTCTAACCACACCCACACCATGACCCCTGCATCTCTAACCACACCCACACCATGACCCCTGCATCTCTAACCACACCCACACCATGACCCCTGCATCTCTAACCACACCCACACCATGACCCCTGCATCTCTAACCACACCCACACCATGACCCCTGCATCTCTAACCACACCCACACCATGACCCCTGCATCTCTACACACACCAACACCATGACCCCTGCATCTCTAACCACACCCACACCATGACCCCTGCATCTCTAAACACACCCACACCATGACCCCTGCATCTCTAAACACACCCACACCATGACCCCTGCATCTCTAAACACCCACACCATGACCCCTGCATCTCTAACCAAACCCACACCATGACCCCTGCATCACTAACCACACCCACACCATGACCCCTGCATCTCTAACCACACCCACACCATGACCCCTGCATCACTAACCACACCCACACCATGACCCCTGCATCTCTAAACACACCAACACCATGACCCCTGCAGCTCTAACCACACCCACACCATGACCCCTGCAGCTCTAACCACACCAACACCATGACCCCTGCATCACTAACCACACCCACACCATGACCCCTGCATCTCTACACACACCAACACCATGACCCCTGCATCACTAACCACACCCACACCATGACCCCTGCATCTCTAACCACACCCACACCATGACCCCTGCATCACTAACCACACCCACACCATGACCCCTGCATCTCTACACACACCAACACCATGACCCCTGCATCTCTACACACACCAACACCATGACCCCTGCATCTCTAACCACACCAACACCATGACCCCTGCATCTCTAACCACACCCACACCATGACCCCTGCATCTCTACACACACCAACACCATGACCCCTGCATCTCTACACACACCAACACCATGACCCCTGCATCTCTAACCACACCAACACCATGACCCCTGCATCTCTAACCACACCCACACCATGACCCCTGCATCTCTACACACACCAACACCATGACCCCTGCATCTCTAACCACACCAACACCATGACCCCTGCATCACTAACCACACCCACACCATGACCCCTGCATCACTAACCACACCCACACCATGACCCCTGCGTTACTAAACACACAAACACCAATTTAAATTGAATGACATTAAATGTTCATAAGCTACAGTCTGATCTTGTGAAGGCTTGTGAACAGAGCTTACGTCTCCCCATCCACCACACTCAGCAGGGGGTCCACAGACAAAATGCCGTAAATTTCCAGCATGTCGTTGACTTTAAACCTCTCCCAGCCTTCATAGACCTGCCGAACACAGAGTGTATTACTGCACTATCACAAGAGCATATTACTGCACAAACACAGTATTACTGCACAATCACAAGAGCATATTACTGCACAAACACAGTATTACTGCACAATCACAAGAGCATATTACTGCACAAACACAGTATTACTGCACAATCACAAGAGCATATTACTGCACAAACACAGTATTACTGCACAATCACAAGAGCATATTACTGCACAAACACAGTATTACTGCACAATCACAAGAGCATATTACTGCACAAACACAGTATTACTGCACAAACACAAGAGCATATTACTGCACAAACACAGTATTACTGCACAAACACAAGAGCATATTACTGCACAAACACAGTATTACTGCACAAACACAAGAGCATATTACTGCACAAACACAGTATTACTGCACAAACACAAGAAGATATTACTATGGAAGCATATCCGTGCCAAAATTCAAATGAAAATCGACGACTGCATTATGTTTACATTCGATGTGCGCAAAAACCATGATATAATTCAAATGAAAATGCAAAAGGCCAATTTGCGTTTTCATTTAGCAAGTTAATGTACACACTTTATCTGACAATTTGAAAATGTTAAAGGTTGTATCAGCGATTTTGGGTGGAAACATAAATGATCACATTCATCTGATTTTTCCTCACATTCCGCTAGCTGCCCGCCCCATAAGCAGGCCGTCAAAAAACCGCGTCTCTGTAGGCAGCCTATGCTCCGAGATCGTACACAAAAACAAATGGTACTACCAACCACTCAAAACCAAAATAAACAGTATTCCAACCAATCACAATGATCTGCAAAAACGCTAATACTCTTATCTCGCTGAAATCTTGACGGATTTACAAACGGTTTGGTTTCTTACAAACGTTATTAACGTGGTTATAATTCTGGATGCTTGAACACTATTTTTTAAAACATAACATAATTATTCATAAGTATGTTTGTTTGGGATTTCGCTTCAGAAGTGACGTCACCCAAAATCGCTGATACAACCTTTAATGCAAATCCATTTCACATTGAATTTCTCGCCCTCTGACAACCCTGCCATAATTTACACTTAGCATAGCGCTTAGCATACCGCTTAGCATAGCGCTTAGCATACCGCTTAGCATATCGCGTAGCATACTGCTTAGCATAGCGCTTAGCATACCGCTTAGCATAGCGCTTAGCATACCGCTTAGCATAGCGCTTAGCATACCGCTTAGCATAGCGCTTAGCATACCGCTTAGCATACCGCTTAGCATACCGCTTAGCATATCGTTTTCATGCATTTGAGGCAATAGAGTGACATAAATCAAATGCAATGGCATTGCATCCGTTTGCATTATCATTTCCGCATGTTCACGCCAAAACCAGGAACTGAAAATGCAAAAAGCCTTGAAAAAAGGGGCGTTACCGCCCGATCAAACCACTGAACATACGGCTCAATGGTCGTCTGTGATTTCGGTCGTCAGGCAGTTACCAGGCTAAATACAGATAGCGATATTTCCCAGTTCTCTGTGTTTGGGGATTATAGGCTAAATGCTAAGTAGAAGAAATGAAACGAGGCAGCCTAAACGTTAAGACGAGCAATAGCCAGCCCGTTGTTTACTAACTTAACAGCAGGGAGGACTTGCCATAAGAGGCAATAGATTTCCGTTCACCGGGTTGCCTTAGACAGGGCTGTGTGATAAACCAACATTGGGCTGTTGCTTAGCCTAGATTTCATGTAACTAAAATAAAATAAGTGCTTATGTCTGTAATATTGTCTGAGTGGTGGGCCTAGGCTATTTAAATTATTTTGCATTTTCAGTTTGGAATTTTGGCAGGGTTTTTGTGTGACGCAGAAATGATAATCTAAAAGGATGCGATGCCATTGCATTTGATTTATGTCACTCTTGTGCCGCAAAAGCATGCAAACGATATGTTAAATGGCAAATTTAATTATCATTTCCTTTTTGTCATGGATCATGCAACTACAATAAGAAACTGCTAATGCAAATGTGGCTTTTCATTTTAATGTAAATTATGGCAGGGTTGTCATAGAGGGCGAGAAAAATTAAATGTGAAATGGATTTGCATTAAACATTTGTTGTCAGATAAAGTGCGTACATTAATGTCAAAATGAAAACGCAAAGTGGCCTTTTGTATTTTCATTAGAATTATGTCGTGGTTTTTGCGTCCATATATTACTGCACAGTGTCTTACTGCACATTAATATCATTAAGCACATCCTTATAATGCATTAACACCATTAAGCACATCCTGTGATCCATGCTTATAATACATTATTAACACCATTAAGCACAGCCTGTGATCCACGCTTATAATGCATTATTAACACCATTAAGCACAGCCTGTGATCCACGCTTATAATACATTATTAACACCATTAAGCACAGCCTGTGATCCATGCTTTTAATGCATTAACACCATTAAGCACAGCCTATGATCTATGCTTATAATGCTTTATTAATATCAGTGAGGGGGCGGACCTTGACTAGGCAGGCTGGGCCCGCCTCTCCTGCGAGGGGGAAGTTGAGGTCTAAGTGGGTGGAGCAAAGCTGGCTCCGCTCCGGGGGCGTGTTTGTGTCCATCTCCAGCTGCTTGGAGTCTCCCTGAGAGCCTGTGCAGGGAACAGCCAAAAGCCAAATAGAGATAATCTATATACAGATTATAATCACAGGTAAGTGCACAGATATGTGGGTTAAGTACACAGAGACTGGGATAAGTACACAGATCTGTGGGATAAGTACACAAAGACTGGGATAAGAACACAGATATGTGGGTTAAGTACACAGAGACTGGGATAAGTACACAGATCTGTGGGATAAGTACACAAAGACTGGGATAAGAACACAGATATGTGGGTTAAGTACACAGAGACTGGGATAAGTACACAGATCTGTGGGATAAGTACAGAGACTGGGATAAGTACACAGATCTGTGGGATAAGTACACAAAGACTGGGATAAGAACACAGATATGTGGGTTAAGTACACAGAGACTGGGATAAGTACACAGATCTGTGGGATAAGTACACAAAGACTGGGATAAGAACACATATATGTGGGTTAAGTACACAGAGACTGGGATAAGTACACAGATCTGTGGGATAAGTACACAAAGACTGGGATAAGAACACAGATATGTGGGTTAAGTACACAGAGACTGGGATAAGTACACAGATCTGTGGGATAAGTACAGAGACTGGGATAAGTACACAGATCTGTGGGATAAGTACACAAAGACTGGGATAAGAACACAGATATGTGGGTTAAGTACACAGAGACTTGGATAAGTACACAGATCTGTGGGATAAGTACACAAAGACTGGGATAAGAACACATATATGTGGGTTAAGTACACAGAGACTGGGATAAGTACACAGATCTGTGGGATAAGTACACAAAGACTGGGATAAGAACACAGATATGTGGGTTAAGTACACAGAGACTGGGATAAGTACACAAATCTGTGGGATAAGTACACAGAGACTGGGATAGGTACACAGATCTGTGGGATAAGTACACAAAGACTGGGATAAGAACACAGATATGTGGGTTAAGTACACAGAGACTGGGATAAGTACACAGATCTGTGGGATAAGTACACAAAGACTGGGATAAGAACACAGATATGTGGGTTAAGTACACAGAGACTGGGATAAGTACACAAATCTGTGGGATAAGTACACAGAGACTGGGATAAGTACACAAATCTGTGGGATAAGTACACAGACTGGGATAAGTACACAGATCTGTGGGATAAGTACACAGAGACTGGGGTAAGTACACAGATCTGTGGGATAAGTACACAGAGACTGGGGTAAGTACACAAATCTGTGGGATAAGTACACAGAGACTGGGATAGGTACACAGATCTGTGGGATAAGTACACAGAGACTGGGATAAGTACACAGATCTGTGGGATAAGTACACAGAGACTGGGATAGGTACACAGATCTGTGGGATAAGTACACAGAGACTGGGATAAGTACACAGATCTGTGGGATAAGTACACAGAGACTGGGATAAGTACACAGATCTGTGGGATAAGTACACAAAGACTGGGATAATTACACAGAGACTGGGATAAGTACACAGATCTGTGGGATAAGTACACAGAGACTGGGATAAGTACACAGATCTGTGGGATAAGTACACAAAGACTGGGATAATTACACAGAGACTGGGATAAGTACACAGATCTGTGGGATAAGTATACAGAGACTGGGATAGGTACACAGATCTGTGGGATAATTACACAGAGACTGGGATAAGTACACAGAGACTGGGATAAGAACACAGATATGTGGGATAAGTACACAGAGACTGGGATAAGAACACAGATATGTGGGTTACGTACACAAAGACTGGGATAATTACACAGAGACTGGGATAAGTACACAGATCTGTGGGATAAGTACACAGAGACTGGGATAAGTACACAGATCTGTGGGATAAGTACACAGAGACTGGGATAGGTACACAGATCTGTGGGATAATTACACAGAGACTGGGATAAGAACACAGATATGTGGGTTAAGTACACAGAGACTGGGATAAGTACACAGATCTGTGGGATAAGTACACAGAGACTGGGATAGGTACACAGATCTGTGGGATAATTACACAGAGACTGGGATAAGAACACAGATATGTGGGTTAAGTACACAGAGACTGGGATAAGTACACAGATCTGTGGGATAAGTACACGGAGACTGGGATAAGTACACAGATCTGTGGGATAATTACACAGAGACTGGGATAGGTACACAGATCTGTGGGATAATTACACAGAGACTGGGATAAGAACACAGATATGTGGGTTAAGTACACAGAGACTGGGATAAGTACACAGATCTGTGGGATAAGTACACAGAGACTGGGATAAGTACACAGAGACTGGGATAAGTACACAGATCTGTGGGATAAGTACACAGAGACTGGGATAAGTACACAGATCTGTGGGATAAGTACACAAAGACTGGGATAAGTACACAGAGACTGGGATAGGTACACAGATCTGTGGGATAAGTACACAGAGACTGGGATAAGTACACAGAGACTGGGATAAGAACACAGATATGTGGGTTAAGTACACAGAGACTGGGATAAGTACACAGAGACTGGGATAGGTACACAGATCTGTGGGATAATTACACAAAGACTGGGATAAGAACACAGATATGTGGGATAAGTACACAGAGACTGGGATAGGTACACAGATCTGTGGGATAAGTACACAAAGACTGGGATAAGAACACAGATATGTGGGATAAGTACACAGAGACTGGGATAGGTACACAGAGACTGGGATAGGTACACAGATCTGTGGGATAATTACACAAAGACTGGGATAAGAACACAGATATGTGGGATAAGTACACAGAGACTGGGATAGGTACACAGATCTGTGGGATAAGTACAGAGACTGGGATAAGTACACAGATCTGTGGGATAAGTACACAAAGACTGGGATAAGTACACAGAGACTGGGATAAGTACACAGATCTGTGGGATAAGTACAGAGACTGGGATAAGTACACAGATCTGTGGGATAAGTACACAGAGACTGGGATAGGTACACAGATCTGTGGGATAAGTACACAGAGACTGGGATAGGTACACAGATCTGTGGGATAAGTACAGAGACTGGGATAGGTACACAGATCTGTGGGATAAGTACAGAGACTGGGATAAGTACACAGATCTGTGGGATAAGTACACAGAGACTGGGGTAAGTACACAGATCTGTGGGATAAGTACACAGAGACTGGGATAAGTACACAGAGACTGGGATAAGTACACAGAGACTGGGATAAGTACAGAGACTGGGATAAGTACACAGATCTGTGGGATAAGTACACAAAGACTGGGATAAGTACACAGATCTGTGGGATAAGTACAGAGACTGGGATAAGTACACAGATCTGTGGGATAATTACACAAAGACTGGGATAAGTACACAGAGACTGGGATAAGTACACAGAGACTGGGATAAGTACACAGATCTGTGGGATAAGTACAGTACCTGCCAGCTGCTCTTTGTGCTTATAGGGCTGGCAGTCCTCCATGTCCTGGTCGTCCTCATGGCTGCGTTTGGGGCGGTTTGGCGTGTAGGATGTGGAAGGGACCACAGACGCATTACTGCAGCTCCCATAGCTGTTCTCAAAGGTTAACAAAAACACAGATGCACCCTGGGATATACCTGCTGGAGAATACACCTGAGGAGTGGGACACATTTCTCTCTCATCTTTCTTTTATTCCACTGGTGTTTATTTTAGTCTGTCCTTTTCTGTACATTGTACAAAGCACTTGCACTTAAAAAGGATATTTCTTTCACCCATGGAGATTCTCCAGGGATAGGCACACAGTAAAAAGTCTGTCTTTCCAACATTGCAGCGTTTCCAACTTCCACCTGTAAAAGTTGGGGGGAGGGAAAAAATTAGGCCGGTACTTTTCCCCACGTATGCTTAAAATATTATAAAAATTCATCTGATCAATTTCATTAAATTCAATCACAGCATAAAATATAACTGAAATTAAAAAGTTTAATCTTATTTAACAGCCACATGAATTGATATGAAAAACCTCTGTGCAGCTACAACCATGTAGCGTTGGCTAGTGATAAACACAGACCACACAGCCAACATGTGCTTCATGCAAGTAACACAGCCAACATATTGTCGCTGTCGGGTGAAAACCTCATATCTCCATTTTTTTCTAATTTGATTTTTCTCCATAAATCACTACTATTTTTCATCCTTTACGTCTGTCTGTGGGTTTTAAGATGATTTGACCAATAGAAAGTATTCAAAATACCTTGTGATTAAAACCCGTATCTCCATTGGCTCTTCAACTTGTCAGCAAAAACCTCCTATGTCCATCGCGCCTCATTCGGACGAAGTGCGGGAGCTAGTTTTAATCTGAGGAAAGCTTTGTTGCAAGTCGCGCGAGTTCATCGGATCTCATCTACTACTAACATTACACCTGATCTTTTAATGGCTGCTGGAGTGCCACTATGAATTCTTAAATATATGCTTAAATACATGTTTTCAAAAAACATTGTCTGTCCAGCCTATGTAATAAAATAACTAACAAGTGCACATGCTAGATTGTGATAAAACGCATCACATTGCATCTTTGACTGCATGATTGCCAGTAACATAATGTTTGATTGTTGTTTTGACTAGAGCTAAACCATTTAGCAAGTGAATTAAACTGAATAGCCTTTATCATACAACATAACTAATCACGGTGGGCCTAGCCATTGATCTGAGTTATTAATCCTAGGTAAAGATGTTTGATTCTGTGTGTGTACTTAAGGTCAGCTGGTAGGCTAGTATCGGTTTAACTATTCCTACGATGAGTCGAAGTACGTGAATTGTGTGTTTATTAGCGTAGTCGAGACACAATCGGGGAGGACGAGCGAAGCAAGAACTAGTCAGACAAATCTTTATTCACAAATGTGGGCTCTTTTTGCACTCATTAGACGTAACTACACGTGTGATAACCTGAAACTATGTCTACCGGAAAGTTAAATTGGGAGCGGAGAGAGGAGCTGGCACATCACGGTAGGTTGGAGTAAGGATATAGTAATCGCTGTTTAGTCATAAGCTTCACCTCTTCAAAAACCTATTCATAGCAGACTTTCGGTAACAACTTGCGTAGCCTACCGTGTGTCTCATCATCAAGTGCACAGTAATACTTACACATCTGTAGCCAATCTATTGTATAGCAAAAGTTCGTTGAAAGAAATGTTTTGTTTAATCTGCCAGTGTCTTCTTGTTCGGTGCGGAGAGTCAATCCAGTGATTAAACATCATCAGTAGCTAGCCTATGTGTTTAAAAATATATTTTTATTTTTCGGAGATGAGTGCCTAGTTAGGTAACTCGCTCGTCTCGGCAGAACGGCATCTTTTATTTTAGCTTGTTAATGCGGTGAACTAGGGGCTTGTCCCCTAATTGTATTTATTTTACAAAACACATGGATGTTTAATCACTGGATAGACTGACATTTTTCTGCTAACTGGCTTACAGATGTGTGAGTATTAACTGCAGCACTTGATAACAGACTCGCAGTCACTGCGCAGATGTGTGAGTATTAACTGCAGCACTGGATAACAGACTCGCAGTCACTGCGCAGATGTGTGAGTATTAACTGCAGCACTGGATAACAGACTCGCAGTCACTGTGCATTCATTCACTCGCAGACACAGCCATTCTAATCAAACATGTATCTCCACATTCGATTGTCACAAAACTCTTAACTCCACTTTACTTGATTTCTGATAAAATAATAATTTTGTATTGACACATGTGAGTATCTGACCTCGTATGTAGAAAACATACAAACTTTCACAATGCTGTGTTTATTCGTTTTGAAAATATAACGTTTTTTTCATTTCCTGAAAAGTAACGATTTTGGAGATACGAGCTTTTCATCCGACAGCGACGACAGGGGCGCGTTAGGCCGGAAAATGTAATTCCCTCCGGACATTTGGGCCGGTAAAAAAACGAAACTTTTTTTTTTACTTTGCAATATAGTAATTTAACATATTTAGTCTCAAAACCACGGCAATTTATCATTAGGCCTATTATCACTGCAAATCGGACAACGCTCCTCTCACGAAATCCGCTATTTCAAATCGTCTGCGTATCTCAAGCTGGGCTAAAACTTATGACTTTCGATTTCAAATCAGCAGCTGCTCACTTCCATGAAATGAAGCATCGTCACAAATGAAAGGAGCCTATATGGATTGCTCGTTTTTTTTTGCCAGTTATAAAAAGGCCGTTTTTAACTGTCAGTAGGCATAGGCTACTTTAACTTAATAGGCTATAAGCTTGATATAATCAGCATTTTTTCCCCTTGTTAAATCAATAGCCTAGGCCTACACTGTTCTGGTCTGACTTTCCCGAAAGCGTTGTTCGTTAACGTTAGGTCGGATCCCAATTGTCACGTGTCGTTGCTGGCTCTTTTCCGTATAGCATCTTCCGCAACTCTGCAATTTGCCTTGGAGTAAAGAAATGTTAAAATTAAAATTCATGTTAAAATGTTATTCAAAATGAGGTTATTGCTCGTTATTCTCTAGAAAAATGTGTTCTAATAAACTAAAGATGCAAAATCAAGACAGCTTCTTTTGTTGAGAAAACATTAGGCGACGCACGCAGTCACGCACACTAAATGCGCGATTTTAATGTAATTCATCCGCATGTGCAAGGCGAAGCTGTTATATTAAATTTTTATATTATTCCTTTATTTTCAAATAGTTTTCAGTCCAAAATATAATACTATGCTGTAACATATGTTGTTAGGCTACATTAAATGCACCTGCCTGTCGTTCATGCATTGAAAATAGATATGGCCGTTTTTTTAATCGTATGTCCGACAAACTGTAATCATTCCGGACATTCTGGCCGGCAGTTTAAAATCCTAGCGCCCTCTGAGCGACGATATGCTTCATGCAGGTAAATGGACAAACTGACCCAATGAACAAGTCAGCAAGCTCATTTCCAGCAGCAGTAGTGTGTTTGTAAGGCAGGAGGACGGCAGCAGGGGGCGATAGAGGTACACTGTATATGTAGGTATCTTGGTGGTGGCAGTAATACAGGGAACTATATACAGTTAGCACCGTAATTCATTGGACACTGACACATTTTATGTTATTTTGAAGTCGACAGTCTGAACTTCAACCTCATTGTCACTGTATCCTTTCAAACTCAAAGTGCTAGAGCACAGAACTAAGATAACAAAAAATGTGTCACTGTCCAATGAATTATGCTCGCTGTAGCAGACTTACCCCACATTCTGCTATATCCTTGTACTTTCCAAATTTCAACACCTGCAACAACAGGACAAAATAAACAGGTAAATAACTGCCTGATTTTTAAAGAGCATTTGAAACAATACTTTTTTTTTTTAAATCAGGAAGCACTGACATTTGATTGGGAGGCGGAGTCCAGGTGTTTGTACGTCCCCATGTAGAATTCTGGATCAAACATGTCCTGCACGAGGCAACGGAACTTCACAAGGCCGTTTGGTTTCAGGTAGTGCAGGGGGACATCATTTAGAGAGGGAACCTGTAAAAGATCTCCAAAATTAGTCACATTACAACGGGGCTGGCCAATATGATGCTTTTATGACACACCTTTTCACACTAATCATGGAAATCGTCCTTCAAACCTTTCTGAAAAGCTACAATTGCTTGATTATCCAATTCTGTAACCTAATTACAACCGAGTTACAAGGGCTGAAATTAGAGCTCGAAAGGGTTCTAGTAATAATCCTAGCAGTAATGACTAGATTGGAACAACATTCTTCATGTAGCACAATACTAACTCTAACAGCATTGGTGTAGTTAAAACTGTTATGTTCCACTTGTTATTTTGTCCTTTATATACCAGTTAATTCTCATGTAGCTAAACATGTGTACGTGCGTGTATACACATATTCAGCTATAGAGCACTACAGGCTCCAACATTTCACTACCAAAACAAGGAAATCAAATTCTGAAACTCTGATTTTGATTTCATACGCATACCATTCAAAAGTGCACATATGGGCTTACACACAAACACACACGCACGCACGCACGCACGCACACACACACACAAAAAGACAAATAAACCTTACCCAGTTGCCCGCATCACTTTCTTTAAGCTTCTCTTTGAAATACTCCAATACCTTTCCTTCCCACTCTGGAGCGCCATTGTTCTGGGCTGTAGGAGAAAACAAGCCCGTTATACGCGCATTCCTGTCCTCATATAACAAGCATTCATTAACCACACACTGTGTATAGCTCGTACACACGCGCATTCCTGTCCTCATATAACAAGCATTCATTAACCACACACTGTGTATAGCTCGTACACACGCGCATTCCTGTCCTCATATAACAAGCATTCATTAACCACACACTGTGTATAGCTCGTACACACGCGCATTCCTGTCCTCATATAACAAGCATTCATTAACCACACACTGTGTATAGCTCGTACACACGCGCATTCCTGTCCTCATATAACAAGCATTCATTAACCACACACTGTGTATAGCTCGTACACACGTGCATTCCTGTCCTCATATAACAAGCATTCATTAACCACACACTGTGTATAGCTCGTACACACGCGCATTCCTGTCCTCATATAACAAGCATTCATTAACCACACACTGTGTATAGCTCGTACACACGCGCATTCCTGTCCTCATATAACAAGCATTCATTAACCACACACTGTGTATAGCTCGTACACACGCGCATTCCTGTCCTCATATAACAAGCATTCATTAACCACACACTGTGTATAGCTCGTACACACGCGCATTCCTGTCCTCATATAACAAGCATTCATTAACCACACACTGTGTATAGCTCGTACACACGTGCATTCCTGTCCTCATATAACAAGCATTCATTAACCACACACTGTATATAGCTCGTACACACGCGCATTCCTGTCCTCATATAACAAGCATTCATTAACCACACACTGTGTATAGCTCGTACACACGCGCATTCCTGTCCTCATATAACAATCATTCATTAACCACACACTGTGTATAGCTCGTACACACGTGCATTCCTGTCCTCATATAACAATCATTCATTAACCACACACTGTGTATAGCTCGTACACACGCGCATTCCTGTCCTCATATAACAAGCATTCATTAACCACACACAGTGTATAGCTCGTACACACGTGCATTCCTGTCCTCATATAACAATCATTCATTAACCACACACTGTATATAGCTCGTACACACGCGCATTCCTGTCCTCATATAACAAGCATTCATTAACCACACACTGTGTATAGCTCGTACACACGCGCATTCCTGTCCTCATATAACAATCATTCATTAACCACACACTGTGTATAGCTCGTACACACGTGCATTCCTGTCCTCATATAACAATCATTCATTAACCACACACTGTGTATAGCTCGTACACACGCGCATTCCTGTCCTCATATAACAAGCATTCATTAACCACACACTGTGTATAGGCTCGTACACACGCGCATTCCTGTCCTCATATAACAAGCATTCATTAACCACACACTGTGTATAGCTCGTACACACGCGCATTCCTGTCCTCATATAACAAGCATTCATTAACCACACACTGTATATAGCTCGTACACACACGCATTCCTGTCCTCATATAACAATCATTCATTAACCACACACTGTACATAGCTCGTACACACGCGCATTCCTGTCCTCATATAACAATCATTCATTAACCACACACTGTATATAGCTCGTACACACGCGCATTCCTGTCCTCATATAACAATCATTCATTAACCACACACTGTATATAGCTCGTACACACGCGCATTCCTGTCCTCATATAACAATCATTCATTAACCACACACTGTATATAGCTCGTACACACGTGCATTCCTGGCCTCATATAACAATTGTGTTTTTGGCCAGGTTCAATATTCTCAAATCACAATTGTAAGCCTATTTCTGATACAATTAATATCGCGTCCATTCATTTCTCTAAACAACTTGGGTATGCCACAGTGTAGCCTGGCTTGTAAACAATCTTTTCTGATATCAAAACAATCTTTCAGTCACAAGAGACAACATGTTTATACTGCAAATATTACTAGATTATTTCAAAGCACAAAAATGAAGAGATGTCCACGGTGTGTAAACAGTGGTTATTGCCCTGCAGAGCAGGCATTAGATACTGAAACCAAAGCCACAACTCGCAGAGAGAGGAGACAAAACCAGTAATGAAGACCAAGATAACACAGTACATTGGATAATGGGGTGGTTAGATAGGTTGCTCAATATAAAAGGGACATATTTGAAACCCACATACAATCATTTCTTTCAATTATCCATCATGCTTTCAAAAAGAAAAAACTGTGGTTTGTCGAGCAAAAACACATTTGATTCCGGCCATCACAAGGTCATAAATAACAGCAAGAATAAACTACTTTCATCAAGGCAACAACTAATGTGGTCTAGTTATTGTAATTAAAGATTAATTTAATCCCTTTATTGTGGCATGGATTTATAAAAAATAACCAATGCTTAACACAGCAAAATGCCTCTAAGAGGAAGACCAAATACAAAGTTTAAAAAAGGGTGAAAAGTGGTTTAAGGGGTGCACATGCTTAAACATGAGCTCCTACTGAGTCTCCCATTGGTCAAACTGACGAGGTTCAAGGGTTAATGAGCTCCTACTGAGTCTCCCATTGGTCAAACTGACGAGGTTCAAGGGTTAATGACCTCCTTCATTTTGGCATTTATCAGACATTCTTATCCAGAGATTACATTTTTACATACCAAGCCATTATACATTTCAGGTAACGGCAGGGACCCAACTGGGAATCAAATCAAATGTACTTCCATTTTACACCACAGAGTGGCGATATTGCATCAACAACAACCACAATAGGTTTTGTTCATGAAGTGCTCACACGTTTCATTTCTGCAACTGTCACATCAACCCCGTTGCCTATGAAATTGCCTGCAATTAATCTTAAGTGTTTTTTGTGTCTTTTATCATAAACACGCCTGCTGATTTTTTTTATTAGTCAAATAATTCAAATCGTTCTACGAATGTTAGTTTAAGTGCTCTTATGTGAACTTTTCAATGAGATGTCTGCCCATTCCCAAAAGTAACTAGCATACAAGACAAATGGTAATGGTTTCGCAGGTTAACAAACACGAAAGAAGAAAATGACCGAAAGAGCCAACGTTAAGTAAGCTGACTAACGTTAGATAACATGCTAAGCTCTCGAATCAGTTTGGCTGGACACTGCTAAACTAAGTTACGTTTCATTTTCAACACGTGGTTGATCCGTACGAATTAGCCACCGTCGGCTAGGCAGTTACTTTTAGCTTAGTAACGGTAGTAACTCTTTGGGCTAACATAGGAGTTCCGTGTACAGATTGTTAACTACAGGTTGTACAGGGATGTCAATCTTTAGAAAAGTCAACAAAAAAAAAAAGGAATCTCATCGTTTTGTATTGGACCTAATTTTAAGTTTAGGATTTAACAGAAGGTGTTGTCTTTTGTTAAGCACAAATACACAACACAGGGCATACCGATGTTAATAACTAATCGTGACAAGGATTAGATAGAACCGTACAATTAGTTCTGGAATGTGTTGGCTAGCTCGCTCGCTATCTATCATCTCGTTGGCCATTTAACTATAACACAAGGAGCTTTTAACTTACAAAATATATCTTCCACAACGCCCATTGGGTTCGTTATCCATTCTTGAAGAGAAGACATTATTTGCTTATTTACCTCAACAATACTTGATTGTTCAACTTATTCAATAAAGGTTATTGAACATACAAAAAAACAAACTTAACGTTACGCTCCTGTTCGTTGTTGGTTGCACTCGGGAAATCTGAACACAACCGAACACAATGGCGGGAAAATTGCGTCACCATTATTTTACCTCTGAACTCTTCGTTTTCTTCCTTTGGTATAATGGCACTCGGATGTATTACAAACAAAAAGAAGTGGACTGCCCCCTACTGTGCTGGAGTGTGAAGTAGAACAACAAAGTACTGTATATCTACTGGATGGACATTGGGGGCTGTCTTCACAAAACCGTTACTCGTTTCGAGATTATGACTAGCTCTGTCTTAAATTGGTCTGCATTTACAGTAAATATATAGTGGGCTGCACCATCCCTATCTCTGTCTGTGAGGCTTTGAAGAAGAATTGTTTTTGGTAGCAGGAGTTTTATGTCATCTCCTGCTGAAAATATAGAGTTACAATCGTTGTGGGATCAATGAAGTTTCCTTAGGCTTCCGTTGTTAACAGTATATCAAGAAATACCACACCACTTCTAAGTCTAAAATGACTATGCCCTTTGCAACATCACCCCACCACAGACTGCTCTTATTCCTTTGGCTATACTGATCAGCAAGACATGCCAGTTCTTAATGTAATTAACAGTAGGCTAGGCTATGGCTGAGGAATACAATTGCATCAATTGAAATTGAAAAACAATGTGACAGGAATTTAGATTTAAGAGAATATCCACAAACATAATATGGTAGCATATAATCTTGTCAAAACATATTCACATATAAAGAGAGTATCTGTCAGTTTTCTATCAGGGGAAGCAACGCCCCATAACCTTAAAAAAGACCAAAAAGTGAAGTAGTGTGTTAATATTTTACAAATGTATAGAAAGCATTTTCTATTTGTGAGTGGCTTGTGTTTTTATTGATATATTATTTGCATCTTATATCAATAAAAACACAAGCCACTCACGAATAGAAAATGCTTTCTATACATTTGTAAAATATTAACACATTACTTCACTCTTGAGGTGGCAAGATAAAGAAAAACAGGATAATGTTTTGGTGGGAAGGAAAGGTGTTGGAGTATTTCAAAGAGAAGCTGAAAGAAAGTGATGCGGGCAACTGGGTAAGGTATTTAAGGTTTGTGTGTGTGTGTGTGTGTGTGTGTGTGTGTGTGTGTGTGTAAGCCTATTTGTGCACTTCTGAATGCTATGTGTATGAAATCAAATGTCCATTTTTGTTTGAACTGTGGGGAATTATGCCTCACAATGAATACATTGAAAGGAACACTGACAGGATTTTTTTCTCATTGCCAGTTGAATTAAAATTATGGCAGGATAAAATATAGAAAAAAAACAACGTCCAATGTCATGTTCATAGTAGTCAAACCAGAAACTACAAATCAATTTTTTTTTTTTTACATAAATTATGTGAACACACAGACAGAAATTAAATCACACACTTGGGTATTGAGTTTAGTCAATTACGCTCCAGCGGTTGACTCATTTAAATGAAATATCGCCCCAGGGTGTGAACACATTGTTACACAACCCGGACCGGTTTTGGCCCCTCTGCATATGTGTTACTCTGTTTGACAATTCAGAAGCCGAAGTTTGTGTCCGGAAAATTCCAAAAAGGAATTAATTATTAATTAATAATCAATTCTGAATACCTTTTTACTGAAAACCTTGGTGAAAACATAAGGTCTGTTGGACGTTTCATTATTCAAACATAACTAGTTCTGGGCATGTTATGTGTTTAACCTGACTAGGGTCGACCAGTAATTTGCCGAACAGGTTTACAATGACCATTTCTAATTGACTGTACAGGCAAGTGCGTGTATTATATAAACGCCCTTGGGATTAATAATATCAGCGATTGCCCTGCAATTAAAGGCCAACTGCTGAATAGCCAACGTAAAAGTTTTCCCGGTCCACATAATAACAGCAAATAAAATCGTTTCGAGCATTGGCCTACCTGTACGACTGTCGTTCACAATATGTGGAAATGTAATGTTTCTAAGATCAAATTGTAGCTGCTTTTGAATATTCTTGTTCACTTTAAGGGACACATGTTTAGGATGACGACTGAAGTCACGTGTCATTGGCTGTGCAGGAAATGGATTCAGTTCTATTCGCACCACTGGTTCCACAGAACTGACAGGAAGTCAACAGAAGGGTATTTTCAAATGATCGTGTGAAAAATGCTTTTGAAAAAAGAGGGATTGCCTTTGTAATGTCAGTGGGCTTCCATAATAGCCTACTTGATAATAACTAAAATTGAAAAATATCGAGAAAAATCGAGAAAGACCTAACATCATGGAAAATTGAGCCGTCTGTCCGGTTGTGGATATATTTTGCATACTGTAAGTTAACTATCATCAATGGCCGAAATGGAGCTGTTTCAAGCCAAAGATCATTACATCCTTCAGAGTGGAGAGAAGGCGCTGTGGTGTAGCAGGAAAGATGGGACAATGGAAGTCAGACCTGGTAAGCTGTCCAGCCAAATAAATTATGCATATTCCGTTTTATTCCTTCTGTCATGTAGCCAGCGATATATTATCGTTTTCTAACATCCATTTTAAGAGAGTTATCCTTCGATAATAAGATCAGTCGATAAATGAAGACGGGCCTAAACAAGGTATTTGTGTAATGAATGGAAAAGGAAAGTTGCTAAGAAGCTAGCCCTTGTTATGTAGTGTTTCACTCGACAAGACCGCGTTTTCCACTTCGATGTTGCCAAAATGATGTTGTTCTCGTGTTATATCGCTGTAGCCTCTAACTATTGGGCTTAATTACGTCGCCCGTCTAACACAGTGAAAGTGACATTGGATTACTGTTACTTGTTCAACAACTTTACTGTTTTTTTCCGATGATGCTTGCTGGCGCCATCAAACTCAGGCAGGCTTGCCCTCGCAGCCCGTGTCCTACTTTCCGTGGAAGGTTAGCTGTGCAGTTGTCATGAGAGGCGGAACACACATGTACACACACGCCGCTTTGTTCTTGGAATTTAGGGAAGGGAGATATTAGAAATGTTTGCTGCGGATCAAAGTGAAACATTGTTTCAGTGCTGTTTGAAACCAGAAGAAATATCACCCGTGACAAAATAACACATTTAAGAAATGACACGTCAGACTGTATCACCAGTACCGAACAAAAACGTCCAAATTTGGTATTATTTAAGTTTGTGCCTTTTTGTTTTACTATTTATAAATTACAAGAAAGTAGCTTGGTAGAGTAGCGATGCGATGTCTGTTCATCATGTTGATGTTGCCGTTGCCAATGGAGCGACAGATGCCAAATTTGCGCTATTTTGCACTCAGTTAAGTATCCAATGCATTGATACCGAGATATCATTATCATTAGGAGAGGAGTTAATTTAGCTTCTACAAATTATTTGTGTAACATGCAAGTATCTTTAACCTCGATTTGTGGACAACGAGTGTCTTGATTGATAGAATACAACTACATTTGACAGTGCAGTCGCTGAAAGACCTGTATTTTCTATGTTAAAGCTTATTTTGAGCCACATGTCAGTTCGTATCTTGGTTCTGGCTGCAAAAACTAAAACCCACTTTGGGATACTAAGAATGTCTTTTTGAAATCTGCAGTACATTGGCCAAGCATAAGAATTATTGACTAAGAAAACAAAGAACGTTTATTGCAGAGAGAATTCTTGCACTGTTATAATTCTGCAGTAAATAAATTCGAAGTCTAAATTCGAACTGTCTACAAACAAGTCAAAACCATTCAGAATGGTCACAAAGGAAGTGTGATGGGACCCAACAGATGAGTCCTGTAAAACTATTACTGGTCCAAATAGTGTTGTCTCAAAGTTATCTCTGTTTGTTTCTTTGTCTGTCTGTTTGCACTTGTAGGTACATAGGTACACATATTTCTCCGTGTGTGTGTCTGTATGTATGCAAATTGGGACCTGCGCACACACAAATGCGCTGTTTAATTTTCATTGCCAGTGGGGATAAACCCTAAATATTGTAATGCAGGTGATTTAAAAGAGGTTGGAGTAGATAGTCCGTCCAGTAGATATACAGTATAGAGTATACAGTAGATATGCAGTAGATATACAGTATACAGTATACAGTATACAGTAGATATGCAGTAGATATACAGTATACAGTATACAGTAGATATGCAGTAGATATACAGTATACAGTATACAGTAGATATGCAGTAGATATACAGTATACAGTAGATATGCAGTAGATAAGCAGTAGATAAGCAGTAGATATACAGTATACAGTATACAGTACTTTGTTGTTCTACTTCACACGCCATGTATGTATTTGAAGTTTTTTTTAACCTTTTTATGATTACATTACATTATAGGCATTTAGCAGACGCTCTTATCCAGAGCGACTTACACAACTTATGTTTATCATGTTTTACATATTATCCATATATACAGCTGGATATATACTGAAGCAATTCAGGTTAAGTACCTTTAGCTCAAGGGTACAACGGCAGTGTCCTACCTGGGAATCGAACCTGCAACCTTTCGGTTACAAGGCCAGTTCCTTAACCATTATACTACACTGCCCCATGATACAGTGTGTTTTCAAGGTTGGGTAAAATTCTGCTTTTTCCATCTGGTCAGTGATGAGCTAATGGGAGTTATTGGTCATATTTCAGTGACTGAAGACCTGGGAGTCATTTTTGATCACAAACTTTCTTTTATCTGTAACATTAAGATCCGTATTAAAGCCCGCAAAACATTTCTCAAACCCGGTCATGCTTCGTTTCGTTCTTCCTGCCGCAGAAAAGCAGGGTCGTGTACTCATCTCCTTCACAGTGTGGTACTGTAGTGTGGTCTCTGGCTGACCATTGCACTCCATCAAAAAATTACAACCTGTCCACAATCCGCTGTGTGACTGTACTGCAGCTGCTTGGGTCACCCTATAGGCTCCCTGCCAGCTCCTATAGGCTCCCTGTCAGCTCCTATAGGCTCCCTGTCAGCTCCTATAGGCTCCCTGCCAGCTCCTATAGGCTCCCTGCCAGCTCCTATAGGCTCCCTGCCAGCTCCTATAGGCTCCCTGCCAGCACCTATAGGCTCCCTGTCAGCTCCTATAGGCTCCCTGCCAGCTCCTATAGGCTCCCTGCCAGCTCCTATAGGCTCCCTGTCAGCTCCTATAGGCTCCCTGCCAGCTCCTATAGGCTCCCTGTCAGCTCCTGGAGTGACTGTGAGTGATCTGTGTTATAACTGACAAGGCCTTCTATAATCTGGCTGCTTCACCTATCTGTGAGCTCCTGGTGTTCCGGCAACATCTGTGAGCTCCTGGTTAGTCCTGTTCCACCTTCATTCTGCTCTCTATGGCTCACCCTCATATCCCTGTTCCACCTTCAGTCTGCTCTCTATGGCTTACCCTCATATCCCTGTTCCACCTTCATTCTGCTCTCTATGGCTTACCCTCATATCCCTGTTCCACCTTCAGTCTGCTCTCTATGGCTTACCCTCATATCCCTGTTCCACCTTCAGTCTGCTCTCTATGGCTTACCCTCATATCCCTGTTCCACCTTCATTCTGCTCTCTATGGCTTACCCTCATATCACTGTTCCACCTTCATTCTGCTCTCTATGGCTTACCCTTATATCCCTGTTCCACCTTCATTCTGCTCTCTATGGCTTACCCTCATATCCCTGTTCCACCTTCAGTCTGTTCTCTATGGCTTACCCTCATATCCCTGTTCCACCTTCATTCTGCTCTCTATGGCTTACCCTCATATCCCTGTTCCACCTTCATTCTGCTCTCTATGGCTTACCCTCATATCCCTGTTCCACCTTCAGTCTGCTCTCTATGGCTTACCCTCATATCCCTGTTCCACCTTCAGTCTGCTCTCTATGGCTTACCCTCATATCCCTGTTCCACCTTCAGTCTGCTCTCTATGGCTTACCCTCATATCCCTGTTCCACCTTCAGTCTGTTCTCTATGGCTTACCCTCATATCCCTGTTCCACCTTCAGTCTGTTCTCTATGGCTTACCCTCATATCCCTGTTCCACCTTCAGTCTGTTCTCTATGGCTTACCCTCATATCCCTGTTCCACCTTCATTCTGCTCTCTATGGCTTACCCTCATATCCCTGTTCCACCTTCAGTCTGCTCTCTATGGCTTACCCTCATATCCCTGTTCCACCTTCATTCTGTTCTCTATGGCTTACCCTCATATCCCTGTTCCACCTTCAGTCTGTTCTCTATGGCTTACCCTCATATCCCTGTTCCACCTTCATTCTGTTCTCTATGGCTTACCTTCATATCCCTGTTCCACCTTCAGTCTGCTCTCTATGGCTTACCCTCATACCCCTGTTCCACCTTCAGTCTGCTCTCTATGGCTTACCCTCATATCCCTGTTCCACCTTCATTCTGCTCTCTATGGCTTACCCTCATATCCCTGTTCCACCTTCAGTCTGTTCTCTATGGCTTACCCTCATATCCCTGTTCCACCTTCAGTCTGTTCTCTATGGCTTACCCTCATATCCCTGTTCCACCTTCATTCTGGTCTCTATGGCTTACCCTCATATCCCTGTTCCACCTTCATTCTGCTCTCTATGGCTTACCCTCATATCCCTGTTCCACCTTCATTCTGCTCTCTATGGCTTACCCTCATATCCCTGTTCCACCTTCAGTCTGTTCTCTATGGCTTACCCTCATATCCCTGTTCCACCCTCAGTCTGCTCTCTATGGCTTACCCTCATATCCCTGTTCCACCTTCATTCTGTTCTCTATGGCTTACCCTCATATCCCTGTTCCACCTTCATTCTGCTCTCTATGGCTTACCCTCATATCCCTGTTCCACCTTCATTCTGTTCTCTATGGCTTACCCTCATATCCCTGTTCCACCTTCAGTCTGCTCTCTATGGCTTACCCTCATATCCCTGTTCCACCTTCATTCTGCTCTCTATGGCTTACCCTCATATCCCTGTTCCACCTTCATCCTTTTCAGCGTTCCATCTACTGTATCTCCCAATCAGAACGGACATTTAACCGCTTGATATTTTTGTCTGATTACTAAGGCTATGTAAACATCAATCAATCAATCAAATTTTATTTATACAAATAATTTACCACAGTATACCAAAACCTGCCACTAAACCCCCACAGGGCATGCGTGAGGTGACTGTGGCAAGGAAAAACTCCCTGGAAGACATGTAGGGAGAAACGTTGGGAGGAAGCGGACTCAGGACAGGAAGCGGACTCAGGACAGGGGGAGCCCATCCTCCTCTGACTGGCTCAGGGTGTGGGTTCACCGGAACAAGGACATGAAACACAGTCATTATCAGTATATCTGATCAGTTCAGGATGGGTTGTATGAATCATCTGGAGGTGGGGGGGGGGGCAGACCACAAGCTCATGATTGGCTTGGGAAAGGGGACAGGATGTGTGTCTATTGTGTGTCAAACCGTGCATAGAGGAATTGTACAGGAATTGCCCTTTGCGCTGTTAGCCTGGAGTAGTGAGAGTACGTTCATGGCCAGATTATGTTGGATAATCCAGTTTGTCGGGTGCATGGGGGTCAGAAGTGGCAGGATTAGACCGTACAGGTTATTATGTGGTGCTGTGCAAAATAATGACTTTACTGTGGTGCTAATGCCACTCGGTAAATGCTGCAGGGTCATTCCAAGCTCGCTCAACTTGGGCCATTGTCCAGCCCTGAAATATTCAATTAGGAGTTTTCAGGTATGCCGAGTTCAAAAACCTTGAGCAGACATCTTGAGCTCGGGTTAAGTGTGTCGGGTTAAGTGTGATGAATGAGTTCAGTACACTAATACCAGGGATACCTAAAGAGTTTGGGCTGAGCTGTCCCTGTATTGTTGTATAAACCTTTGGTAAAAGGTAAAAGGTCCAAAATTTGTCCAACACGTTTGGTTTAATATCTTCCCACAGGCATTAATTAATATGAGTTTCATATTTTTTTTGACCATGTTTAGGAGAAAGTAACCTACATCGAGGGGGGTTACCACAAATCATTTTGGGATAGATTCCACAAAAATCAAGCAAAAAGATATTTTGTTATTTGTCAATTGCACATTCTAGCATTCTTTACTCCCACAAATTTAAAGATAAAGTATTTATTATTATATCTATGTCTGAACTGCCCTTTGTCTGAGGATTTCTGGATGAAAGGATTTGCTTGGCTCGGAACACAGGGGATATGAATCGATTGTTATAATGGTGATGATTCTTATTGTTGTGGTACATTTATACGGTCCCAGTAAAAGGCTGATTTTAAAGTGTTCCTCTGGAGATAGAAAATGTGCATGTCAAACTAACATTTCATTTTTAAATCAAGTGAATAATGATATGAGTCTAAATATACGTGTGATTGGAATAGGCTGAGCTCACTGGCTGATGCTAATTTGAGCTTGCAATGCTGATGCAAACTGCAAACCACAGATTGTAACTAATATTTGACATTTTTCTGTGAAACGCTGTTTTTCCGGGTTAGATGTTAAGCCGGGGGGGAATCACAAGCTCCAATAGGCATGAGCTACTCTACTATTTGAACTACATACTGCCATGGAAACCACTAACAGCGAGTAAGTGAGGTTCATATACACATTATGTACACAACCGACACCGTGTGTTACAGGATGCAGGGTAAATCGCTGAGAGCATAAGGGGAGATTGAGTTTAGGGAATAAATCCATTTGAATTCACACCATCACAACAGTTTAACACAACAAGTTGGCGACCTCCTACAGTGGTGTTCGAATTTGCTCGATGGCCTAGAAGCAGTGGTTTTTTGCTTTTGCGCTCACGTACCCGCACAAGAAGGACCTCAGACGCACGTGCGTTAGAAGACCCACGGTTAGCAGGAGCTGTGGATGAAAGACGTTTGAGTACATGACACGGCTTTTAAAAGCTTGAGTTCAGCACTTTATTATCTGTGCGACTGAAAGCGAAATTCCCCCGAATGGCTCCCTCATGCAGCTTTCATGCCTGAGATGGGCAGGTCATCTTGTTGCCAAGGTGATTGTGCCGGTTGTAGATCTCTGTCCGTGTGTGTGTGTTACAGCGACAGACCTGCTACTGGCTTGGAACCCAGTGTGCCTCGGGCTGGTGGAGGGAGTGATCGGGAAGATACAGCTCCACGCCGGTAAGTCACATGATTCAATTCTCTCACAAGATGGACAGCAGTACATTTGCACACTGTTATTCATATAATATGTTTGATAAATCTACTTGTAGTATTAATACATTAGACAATCACTTAGTCGGCAGGACTTGTTTAGTTGTTACATTGTTCATGTAGTAATGTAGCGCCTTGCTGTTTTGCAAGAGTAAAAAAAAAAGTATTGCTCTGCTGTATACTTTGTTGCTATTTACATTTCAGAGTAATATGTGGTAAAAGTTGTCGCTGTATGGATATTCTTTCTTGAGGTGTAGTGTGAGCCTAACAGTTTTCTTTGAGGGGGGGTGGGGCCACCACAAATCAGGGCCACTTGGCATACCTTAGTACCAGCTGGCATACCTGTGTACCAAGCCGTTCTCCCAGTATTCCTTTCGGTTCAGCTGGCATACCTGTGTACCAAGCCGTTCTCCCAGTATTCCTTTCGGTTCAGCTGGCATACCTGTGTACCAAGCCGTTCTCCCAGTATTCCTTTCGGTTCAGCTGGCATACCTGTGTACCAAGCCGTTCTCCCAGTATTCCTTTCGGTTGCCAGTGGTAACAGCATTATATTCAGGCTCTAAACAAAATGGTTGCACATCATAACGCTCAACATTTTCACAATCTTCTGTACGTATAAGAAGTGACAAACTGCCCTTGATTTGATCAGGATAAGCCAGAGTGCAGAGAGAATACTAAAGATCCAGGCAGCCCAGTGAAATTGTTTTTAGAAGCCTTTGTTGCGGCAGGCAGAGTAGGATAGTATCCTTGGTCAGGACAACAGTAGCCAACCGAAGAGGTTTTAATCTCGCGATAATTTTACAAATAATCAGGCACATTGGTTACTGGCAGAATAGCTACATGTAGAATTTTCCGTGAGCGTTACATCAACGTTTTCTGTGATGTGACACCACTGCTAGGGAGCTGCCCTGGTTATAACCACTGCACTGCAGGCTCAGCCGCTGCATGGCTAATACTGTCCGCATGCCCTGGTTATAACCACTGCACTGCAGGCTCAGCCGCTGCATGGCTAATACTGTCCGCATGCCCTGGTTATAACCACTGCACTGCAGGCTCAGCCGCTGCATGGCTAATACTGTCCGCATGCCCTGGTTATAACCACTGCACTGCAGGCTCAGCCCCTGCATGGCTAATACTGTCCGCATGCCCTGGTTATAACCACTGCACTGCAGGCTCAGCCGCTGCATGGTTAATACTGTCCGCATGCCCTGGTTATAACCACTGCACTGCAGGCTCAGCCGCTGCATGGCTAATACTGTCCGCATGCCCTGGTTATAACCACTGCACTGCAGGCTCAGCCCCTGCATGGCTAATACTGTCCGCATGCCCTGGTTATAACCACTGCACTGCAGGCTCAGCCGCTGCATGGCTAATACTGTCCGCATGCCCTGGTTATAACCACTGCACTGCAGGCTCAGCCGCTGCATGGCTAATACTGTCCGCATGCCCTGGTTATAACCACTGCACTGCAGGCTCAGCCGCTGCATGGTTAATACTGTCCGCATGCCCTGGTTATAACCACTGCACTGCAGGCTCAGCCGCTGCATGGTTAATACTGTCCGCATGCCCTGGTTATAACCACTGCACTGCAGGCTCAGCCGCTGCATGACTAATACTGTCCGCATGCCCTGGTTATAACCACTGCACTGCAGGCTCAGCCGCTGCATGGCTAATACTGTCCGCATGCAGATTGAACTGTGTAGATTATGGATACAGGTGCGGTGATTATGTCTACATGGATACAGGTGCGGTGATGCAATGAACACTGTGCAGATTATTCTTATGTCTACATGGATACAGGTGCGGTGATGCAATGAACAGTGTCGCTTTTCAGTGGATCTAGTTGTTACTAGATTAAAAACAGTAATATTTGAATACAGAAATTCTTTGGGCAGCGCTTTGCAAATCCAATGTTTATCACAGCTCCTAACGGATCTTTCCAGACTCATGATCAGCGTTTTCTATAGCTCGACAGGAATGGGCTGTGATGTTAAATATAAGCTTGCAAGAGATTAAAGTTGTACTCTTCTTCAAACTAATTTATTTCAAACGGTGTTCCAAAGCGAGTGAAGTAAATAGCCTGATGTTTTTGTATTCTTATTGTTGTTTTATTGGACAAAAAAAAATCCAGCTGTATAACTGGATGGATACAACAAAAACAAAAAAAAGAAAAGTTCTGCAAGTTGCTCTGGATAAGAGCATCTGCTAAATGCTTCTAAGTGCCTGTAACAAGGCATGTATGAACTTTTCACATTGGCTTTTTACTTATTCTTATATGTTGAATGGTTTCTTAGAACAGTAGCCACCATTCCAGTACTCCCATACAGTTAAACTGGTGATGTGTGGTATTTATTTTTTATTAACAAATGAATGTTTTAATTTCTGCATTTCTACCTTTATTTATTAAATGATTTTTAGTTTATGCAGGAAAAAGCCTCTGTGCACACGGCCATGTTTTAAAACTGCTCTGGAATGTGTTTTGTAGGCCTGTGGGGCAGGGCGTGTTATGTCTTGGCTGGCCATTGTTTTCTGTATAATCACCATTGTTTTCAATATCCCCCGTTTTGCATTGCCAGTTGTGTAGTGCTAACCATCGAGTTTCCTAATTCAAAGGCGTCCCTGAGGGACACGGTTCTTGTCCCCGTAGTTTAAGTCAGGCGGTGTCCGTCTCCCGACCTGGAGGGCGCCGCAGTGTCTGCCGGTTTTCGGTTTCAACACTTACATGATTAATTTAAGTCAGTGATTGGTCCAAACATCTTGTTTCCGAGACCTAAAATTTGCCACTGAAAGGAAACCACAAAAGCCTGCAGACTAGAGCGGGCCGCCCCTGGACCTGAGTTTGACACCCCTATGAGTGCTTCTGCCTCCAGTCCATGATTGGCTGATGTAGTATTGATGGTGGACTTGCCTACATGCTCTCAACATGAGGGAGCATGGGTAGAACAGTCCATTGGGACATTCTTGTATGACATCATTTGGTTGCTAAGTTACCATGACGAGGGATTCTTGCACACTCAGTGCTGTTCTGTTTGTTGTCACCAATTTGCTGTGTGATTGGTGGTTTTATAAGCAATGTGCTGTGTGATTGGTGGTTTTATAAGCAATGTGCTGTGTGATTGGTGGTTTTATAAGCAATGTGCTGTGTGATTGGTGGTTTTATGAGCAAAAGGTGACGGCCTTAGAGCAATCTATGGAGTGTCAACACAACCGTCCAATCCCTACCTTCTTAACCTTGGTTCACAGAGTACTTCTGTCCTTATTCCTTCAATAGAAAAAAGTACCTAAATTAACATTCAAGCAGCTATGGCAGTAAAACCGCTGTACAATTAATTAACGCAATTAACTTGACTGTTATCTTCCTTGCTTTGGTTTTGTAAGTATTTTCACAGTTTAAGAATATTTGGCTCTGTTTGTACAAATTTTATCCGCGGAGTATTGTCCTGGAAACTCTGATCGCTAACTGACCAGCTAATTATATACCAGGAAGGCCCTTGTGAATTTCAGACCACATTTCAGACTATCACTTTCAAACCCCCCCCCCCCACTTATTTTCTTCTATACCAGTCTCCTGGTGCACCCTTCCCTCTGCTAAAGTTTACTCCTAGCCTCAAGTTATGAAACGGAAGCGAATATTAACAGCGTTCTGACCTTGGGTATCAGGTGCTACTCTCTCTGTGTATTTACCACAGCACTTCTGAATGGCTGGAAGAAAAACAGCTGGTTAAAAGTGACTTGGAGCTGATGGGTAAAGCTGGCTTGGCTCTGGAATAGTGACCCATGGCTGAAGCTGGGTAAAGCTGGTTTGGCTCTGGAATAGAGACCCACGGCTGAAGCTGGGTAAAGCTGGTTTGGCTCTGGAATAGTGACCCACGGCTGAAGCTGGGTGAAGCTGGTTTGGCTCTGGAATAGTGACCCATGGCTGAAGCTGGGTAAAGCTGGCTTGGCTCTGGAATAGTGACCCATGGCTGAAGCTGGGTAAAGCTGGCTTGGCTCTGGAATAGTGACCCATGGCTGAAGCTGGGTAAAGCTGGCTTGGCCCTGGAATAGTGACCCATGGCTGAAGCTGGGTAAAGCTGGCTTGGCTCTGGAATAGTGACCCATGGCTGAAGCTGGGTAAAGCTGGCTTGGCCCTGGAATAGTGACCCATGGCTGAAGCTGGGTAAAGCTGGCTTGGCTCTGGAATAGAGACCCATGGCTGAAGCTGGGTAAAGCTGGCTTGGCTCTGGAATAGTGACCCATGGCTGAAGCTGGGTAAAGCTGGCTTGGCTCTGGAATAGTGACCCATGGCTGAAGCTGGGTGAAGCTGGCTTGGCTCTGGAATAGTGACCCATGGCTGAAGCTGGGTAAAGCTGACTTGGCTCTGGAATAGTGACCCATGGCTGAAGCTGGGTAAAGCTGGTTTGGCTCTGGAATAGTGACCCATGGCTGAAGCTGGGTAAAGCTGGTTTGGCTCTGGAATAGTGACCCATGGCTGAAGCTGGGTAAAGCTGGCTTGGCTCTGGAATAGAGACCCATGGCTGAAGCTGGGTAAAGCTGGCTTGGCTCTGGAATAGTGACCCATGGCTGAAGCTGGGTAAAGCTGGTTTGGCTCTGGAATAGTGACCCATGGCTGAAGCTGTGCTTGTTCCGTCCACAGATCTCCCCCTGGGTCTGGTAATGATCCGACAGAAAGCCCTGGTTGGCAAACTGCCTGGCGACCACAGCGTCTACAAGATCACCAAGATCACAGTGGTCCCTCTGTCCGAGGATGAGCCTCAGGACCTGGAGCTGGAGGTGAGACTTACTGAATTTGGGCAATAAACCATATCCACCGTTACCCAACGTTCTTTTAAAGCGTATTAACAATCCTCGCCGCGACCTTGTTTTCTTTAATCATACCTGAACGGCCAAACCAGAAACACACCACCATCACAAAACATCACCACTGATATCTATTGGGCTTTTTGATAAGCCAATCACCAGCAAGGTTGTACAGCTTCCACGTGATCATGTGATGTGCTTTTGTCAATCATGTGGAAGGTGCAAGGCCTTGCTGCTGTGTGGATGTCATATAAGGAATTCTACAGTACTAGAAAGTCCTGAAATGCAGTGGGGTTGGACATGGAAAGAGTGTAGGTGAACCTAGCCAAATTTCTGATGGTTTCTGGACAGTCAACACGCTTCAGGCAGGTGACAAAAGCAGATTTACAACACCTCTAGCCTACACTATTTATAAAGCCTCTTTCTTACATTATTTTCGAAGCACTTTCCAAATAAAAGAACAAAGTGTACCCGAAATGAGTACTAAACATAAACCGTGATCTCATAATTAAAAGATTAATTAACACTAATTGTTATTATGGTTTCATTGTTATTATGAGATGTTTCAAAGCTAGCGTATCTACATACTGTATCTACTACCTTCCATACAAAGCAAGCTTCCCTAACATATGCCAATGACTTCAGTGAGATATTATGCTTATGCTTATGACTTGTAAGTGACATTCTGCTTTAGTAAAAACTCAAGGCCGAAAGCCACAATATAATTTAATGTTTTTATGGTCACAGAACTTACCAGACATTAGCAGTGACAGCAACCAGAAAAAAGTTTACAAAGGCAAACAAATGTTGCAGTCCTGAATTTGCAGGTGTAAGGTGATTCAGGAGTTTAGATTGGCTGAATGGGCTGTTCTCTGCGTGAACTATTTTTATGTTCTCATGAGACAGTAATGGCAGGAATTTGAGTGCCGTGTGTGAAAGCATTCCAAAATCACTATCTTCAAGCAAAATTCCATAGAGGGAAACACAGCTGCATTTGGCACCAGCACTTAGCTAACTGTAAGGGGTTAGGGTT
>CM056380.1:105358942-105390999 GCA_029718625.1 Synaphobranchus kaupii
TTGGACCACATGTGATCCACTAAACGGTTGATTGGCTTTTTAATAGGTTCCTGCACGCATTGCTCGGGAAAGCCCCGAAATTAGCAACTCGCCATACGCTGTGGTGCTTTTTGCACCATAAACGTGGTCTCATCTGGCGGGCAGTGCCGACGTGAATCACAGTCTAATCTTAGTCCAAAATTGCATTCCGCTGCACTAAAGTTGAACTGGGCTGCTGACTCTTGACAGACACCCCCCCCAACAGCGGTTTCCTTCCCACTTGAGCGCACAGCGAGTTCCCAGGCTCTGACGCGTGCACATCCGTGACAAAATTGCAACTTCGCCAGTGATGGCTCGCTACCGGCCGGAAAATAGAGCCCCAAATTTGCACATTCGGTGCTCGATCTGGACTGACACACCTCCACCAGCGACTCTCCTCCCGCTTCAGTGCACGAGCGGGAAAATACATGCCGGAAATGTCACTTCGCCAATGCGCTGGCTCGCCAACCACCATGTGCCAGCCGGAAATTAGAGCCCTATATCAGGGCTCCATTCGTGGACAGCTGGTGTGCGTGCAGGTTTTTCTTCCACTAATTACCCTGATTCAGTAGGTTAATTAACTACACACCAACGCAGGTTCACTAAAAACAGTCGTCACCTGTGATTCATGGGCTAATAAATACATTATAGCTGAAATGTCAGGCCATGTGAATGATTGGGCTAATTAAATAATTAGGAGCAGAAGTTGGCATGAGGTCCAGAAACGGATACAGGATACTTGTCTACCCCTGGCACTGAATCAATTAGTCTCTTTGGCTTTTTACTGTGGAAATGTAGCGATGCTGTCTGGCTCTTTACTGTGGAAATAAAGTGATGCTGTCTGGCTCTTTACTGTGGAAATGCAGCGATGCTGTCTGGCTCTTTACTGTGGAAATGGAGCGATGCTGTCTGGCTCTTTACTGTGGGAATGCAGCGATGCTGTCTGGCTCTTTACTGTGGGAATGCAGTGATGCTGTCTGGCTCTTTACTGTGGAAATGGAGCGATGCTGTCTGGCTCTTTACTGTGGGAATGCAGCGATGCTGTCTGGCTCTTTACTGTGGGAATGCAGTGATGCTGTCTGGCCTTTTACTGTGGGAATGGAGCGATGCTGTCTGGCTCTTTACTGTGGAAATGGAACGATGCTGTCTGGCTCTTTACTGTGGGAATGCAGCGATGCTGTCTGGCTCTTTACTGTGGGAATGGAGCGATGCTGTCTGGCTCTTTACTGTGGGAATGCAGCGATGCTGTCTGGCTCTTTACTGTGGGAATGCAGCGATGCTGTCTGGCTCTTTACTGTGGGAATGGAGCGATGCTGTCTGGCTCTTTACTGTGGGAATGGAGCGATGCTGTCTGGCTCTTTACTGTGGGAATGGAGCGATGCTGTCTGGCTCTTTACTGTGGGAATGGAGCGATGCTGTCTGGCTCTTTACTGTGGGAATGCAGCGATGCTGTCTGGCTCTTTACTGTGGAAATGCAGCGATGCTGTCTGGCTCTTTACTGTGGAAATGCAGCGATGCTGTCTGGCTCTTTACTGTGGAAATGGAGCGATGCTGTCTGGCTCTTTACTGTGGGAATGCAGCGATGCTGTCTGGCTCTTTACTGTGGGAATGCAGTGATGCTGTCTGGCTCTTTACTGTGGAAATGGAGCGATGCTGTCTGGCTCTTTACTGTGGGAATGCAGCGATGCTGTCTGGCTCTTTACTGTGGGAATGCAGTGATGCTGTCTGGCCTTTTACTGTGGGAATGGAGCGATGCTGTCTGGCTCTTTACTGTGGAAATGGAACGATGCTGTCTGGCTCTTTACTGTGGGAATGCAGCGATGCTGTCTGGCTCTTTACTGTGGGAATGGAGCGATGCTGTCTGGCTCTTTACTGTGGGAATGCAGCGATGCTGTCTGGCTCTTTACTGTGGGAATGCAGCGATGCTGTCTGGCTCTTTACTGTGGGAATGGAGCGATGCTGTCTGGCTCTTTACTGTGGGAATGGAGCGATGCTGTCTGGCTCTTTACTGTGGGAATGGAGCGATGCTGTCTGGCTCTTTACTGTGGGAATGGAGCGATGCTGTCTGGCTCTTTACTGTGGGAATGCAGCGATGCTGTCTGGCTCTTTACTGTGGAAATGCAGCGATGCTGTCTGGCTCTTTACTGTGGAAATGCAGCGATGCTGTCTGGCTCTTTACTGTGGAAATGGAGCGATGCTGTCTGGCTCTTTACTGTGGGAATGCAGCGATGCTGTCTGGCTCTTTACTGTGGAAATGCAGTGATGCTGTCTGGCTCTTTACTGTGGAAATGCAGTGATGCTGTCTGGCTCTTTACTGTGGGAATGGAGCGATGCTGTCTGGCTCTTTACTGTGGAAATGGAGCGATGCTGTCTGGCTCTTTACTGTGGGAATGCAGTGATGCTGTCTGGCTCTTTACTGTGGAAATGCAGTGATGCTGTCTGGCTCTTTACTGTGGGAATGGAGCGATGCTGTCTGGCTCTTTACTGTGGGAATGGAGCGATGCTGTCTGGCTCTTTACTGTGGGAATGGAGCGATGCTGTCTGGCTCTTTACTGTGGGAATGGAGCGATGCTGTCTGGCTCTTTACTGTGGGAATGCAGCGATGCTGTCTGGCTCTTTACTGTGGGAATGGAGCGATGCTGTCTGGCTCTTTACTGTGGGAATGGAGCGATGCTGTCTGGCTCTTTACTGTGGGAATGCAGCGATGCTGTCTGGCTCTTTACTGTGGGAATGGAGCGATGCTGTCTGGCTCTTTACTGTGGGAATGGAGCGATGCTGTCTGGCTCTTTACTGTGGGAATGCAGCGATGCTGTCTGGCTCTTTACTGTGGGAATGGAGCGATGCTGTCTGGCTCTTTACTGTGGAAATAAAGTGATGCTGTCTGGCTCTTTACTGTGGGAATGGAGCGATGCTGTCTGGCTCTTTACTGTGGAAATAAAGTGATGCTGTCTGGCTCTTTACTGTGGGAATGCAGCGATGCTGTCTGGCTCTTTACTGTGGAAATAAAGTGATGCTGTCTGGCTCTTTACTGCGGGAATGCAGCGATGCTGTCTGGCTTTTTACTGTGGGAATGGAGCGATGCTGTCTGGCTCTTTACTGTGGAAATGCAGCGATGCTGTCTGGCTCTTTACTGTGGAAATGCAGTGATGCTGTCTGGCTTGTTTGAATTCACTCCCTGTTCTAGACAACTTTTTCACCCACGGGCCAAAGTGGCTTTTTACCGCATTACCTTTTGCAATATATCACAACCTGGTTGGTTACCTGCCAAAGTGGCTTCTAGAGTAGCAAATTTTACCCGCTCCAATCATAATCTGGCCAGCATTTGGCTGGTGGCGGGTGTTCATTTCGCAGCCTGGTTCTGGAGTGGTCTTACTACGGCCTTCTCACCTCACTCTTGAGCGCTGCTGGTGAAGGGCTCCGTTTGGTCTGGCTTTCTCCCGCAGGTCCCGGAGGTAGACTTCTCGGTGATGCTCCGTTTGGTCTGGCTTTCTCCCGCAGGTCCCGGAGGTGGACTTCTGGGTGATTCCGGTGATTCAGGGCTTTGTGCAGATCGAGGAGCTGGTGGTGAACTACAGCGAGGGGTCGGATGAGGAGAAGAGCAGCCCAGAGACGCCTCTTCAGGAGCTCACCTGCGTGGACGACATCCACCCGCGCTTCACCGTGGCCCTGATCTCCCGCCGGAGCCGGCACCGCCCAGGTACCGCAGGAGCCAATCACACACATCGTGTTACAGCAGGAGCCAATCACACGCATTGTATTACAGCAGGGACCACTGACACGCATTGTATTACAGCAGGAGCCAATCACACACATCGTATTACAGCAGGGGCCAATCACACACATCGTATTACAGCAGGGGCCAATCACACGCATCGTGTTACAGCAGGAGCCAATCACATGCATCGTATTACAGCAGGGGCCAATCACACACATCGTATTACAGCAGGGGCCAATCACACACATCGTATTACAGCAGGGGCCAATCACACACATCGTATTACAGCAGGAGCCAATCACATGCATCATATTACAGCAGAGGCCAATCACATGCATCGTATTACAGCAGGGGCCAATCACACACATCGTATTACAGCAGGAGCCAATCACACGCATCGTATTACAGCAGGAGCCAATCACACGCATTGTATTACAGCATGGGCCAATCACACGCATTGTATTACAGCATGGGCCAATCACATGCATTGTATTACAGCAGAGGCCAATCACACGCATCGTATTCCAGCAGGGGCCAATCACACGCATTGTATTACAGCAGAGGCCAATCACACACATGATTACAGGGGAAAAAGCAGTACAAATTTAGACTAATTCCAAGCCTTGTGTGTGATGAAGGGATGCGGTACAAGCGCAGAGGCGTGGATAAGGACGGACATGTGGCTAATTACGTAGAGACCGAGCAGCAGATCCACGTGCACAACCACACGCTGTCCTTCGTCCAAACGCGAGGCTCCGTACCTGTGTTCTGGAGCCAGGCCGGTTACCGCTACAACCCGCGCCCGCGACTGGAGAACGGTGAGAGCTGGCCGGGGACACACCTCTTCGTTAAAGCGTCGCCCTGGGAGACGCCTATTCATTACAACGTCGCCCTGTAAAAAATTTCCGTCCATGGAACTTTCTGTACTGTTAGCCCTCCTCTCTCTGTTACCCTCTCTACTTTTCCCCTATCTGAATAAAATCAGAAAAAAAACTCCTGACACTTGCAAACATTCTCACTGCAGTACAGTAGGACTATAATGCTTACCAACTATTACCTGTGCATTAGGTTCAAGCTCACAGGCCTCAAAGCTCTACCCACTGCTCAATGTTTATAGCCAGATCAAATATGGCTGTAACAAACGGATCATAGACTGCAGTGTATGCAGCACTGCTGATGTGGGCTCTTTGCAACACAAACACAAGGATTTTCTTCAAATGTAGCTGGAGAAGCTCTATCAGTGTTTCCCCTCTCCACCTCCATTCACTCTGCATGAAGGATGTAAATCGCAAACGGCCAGCAGGGGGTGCTCTAGTGTCAATGTGCTGCTGTGCTACAGCTACAGCTTGTGTGTCGTGTGGTATTACAATAACCCGCCTCAGTGATGATTCACATTAACTCTGCCTCTCTCACTTTCCCCAGGAGAGAAAGAAACCGCCACTTACTTTGCCGGACACTTTGAAGAACAGTTAAAGATTTACAAGAAGCAGGTGAGCTGCCCTCATAAATGAACATGCAGGGGGATGTATTGGGTTCGAATCCGACCTTTGTGACCCTTCTCGCTTCCCATTCTTCCTGTCTCTTTACATTGTGTTGTCCAATGAAGCTGAAAAATAAAATATACTGTACATATTTTTTAAAAGCAAGCAAATCATCGGGTTTGATTCAATATTGCATTATTTAGTAAATTTGTGAGAAACCCCCTGGTAGCCTCTGTTTGAGTGTGACGCGACTCATTTGTAAATGGTACAGAGCATGTCACTAGCTAACATAGGTTAGGTTGAATAACTTTACATATGGCATTTTTTATTATTTTTTATTTTTTTATTTTTTTTACTTAAAAATAGTTTTGTGTTTCAGTAGTAACAATTGAGTTGTTGACATGCAGCAAATTCAGAAATCTAAAGAAATTGGGTAAATTGAGTACTGCTTCCTGGACCTGTATGTCATTTAAGTTTGTTATTTCTGACATTATGTTTTGAGGTTGTTATTTCTGACATTACGTTTTGAGTTTGTTATTTCTGACATTACGTTTTGAGTTTGTTATTTCTGACATTCTGTTTTGAGTTTGTTATTTCTGACATTCTGTTTTGAGTTTGTTATTTCTGACATTACGTTTTGAGTTTGTTATTTCTGACATTCTGTTTTGAGTTTGTTTCTGACATTCTGTTTTGATTTTTGACAGGTTATCATCAACTTAATCGATCAAACTGGGAGAGAAAAGTTGATTGGAGACGCATATCTCAAACAAGTGCTGCTTTTCAACAATCCTAACCTCACATATGTGTCCTTCGATTTCCATGAGCACTGGTAAGAGCTTTGTAAACATTGGGAACTACCATCAGATGTTAAACACAAGTAGTGCCAGTATGTCAAAGCAGAAGAGTAATTAACTTCAGTTCAGGTCGTCATCAGTTTCTTTTAATTATTTAAGAACAGAACAAATAAGTTAAAAATCAGTTTTGGCAGTTTAAAAACTTGCAGAGGTGTTATTTTAAATTGTTTTACCGTACATTTTCAAATTGACAAGTTGGCATGAGTCCAATATGGTGGACCTAACAAGGTCAATGGGAAAACCATCCATTGTGAGTATATTAGAGTAGTACATACAGTATTGGTATATTAGAGTAGTACATACAGTATTGGTATATTAGAGTAGTACATACAGTATTGGTATATTAGGGTAGTACATACAGTATTGGTATATTAGGGTAGTACATACAGTATTGGTATATTAGAGTAGTACATACAGTATTGGTATATTTGAGTAGTACATACAGTATTGGTATATTAGGGTAGTACATACAGTATTGGTATATTCGAGTAGTACATACAGTATTGGTATATTAGGGTAGTACATACAGTATTGGTATATTAGGGTAGTACATACAGTATTGGTATATTAGGGTAGTACATACAGTATTGGTATATTAGAGTAGTACATACAGTATTGATATATTAGAGTAGAACGGACATGTTTGGGACATTTAAGTGTAATGCTTTATAGGTTTTGTGGCAAAATTTCATAAAATAAAATTTATAACCACTGGGAATCAGTTTAGCATCACAATCTGTATGATATCATCACGCCAGGTAACCTGTATATGGGTGCAATTCAGATGAAATTCATCCTGACGAAAATCCAGCACGGGTCAAAGCGTTGATCGTGTTGTAGTGTATTTTAAAATAAATTATTGGTTATTTAGAAGCTACTAATGTGGTGTGCGGACTCTATTCGCCTGTATCTTTATTTATATAGGATCATTTTTGTACAACTTCTTTACTGATGAATTATCAAACCTGGATCACTACTGAATAAAAAGGTTTCTCTCTCACAAAAGTAAGTTTAACTCATTGGTTCTTATTACCATCTCGTAAAATAAAGTTCTGTTGTGTCTGTCTCGCCTCCAGTAGAGGCATGAAGTTTGAGAATGTGCAAACCCTGACGGACGCCATCTGTGACATCATCACAGACATGCGATGGTGCTGGTGAGTGAGCATGACCGCAAAATCACCTCCACTCTGATCACATGACCACCGAGCCTCCTCTGACCCTGATCACATGACCACAGAGCCACCTCTGACCCTGATCACATGACCACAGAGCCACCTCTGACCCTGATCACATGACCACCAAGCCTCCTCTGACCCTGATCACATGACCACCAAGCCTCCTCTGACCCTGATCACATGACCACAGAGCCACCTCTGACCCTGATCACATGACCACAGAGCCACCTCTGACCCTGATCACATGACCACCGAGCCTCCTCTGACCCTGATCACATGACCACCGAGCCTCCTCTGACCCTGATCACATGACCACAGAGCCACCTCTGACCCTGATCACATGACCACAGAGCCACCTCTGACCCTGATCACATGACCACAGAGCCTCCTCTGACCCTGATCACATGACCACAGAGCCTCCTCTGACCCTGATCACATGACCACAGAGCCACCTCTGACCCTGATCACATGACCACAGAGCCTCCTCTGACCCTGATCACATGACCACAGAGCCACCTCTGACCCTGATCACATGACCACAGAGCCTCCTCTGACCCTGATCACATGACCACAGAGCCTCCTCTGACCCTGATCACATGACCACAGAGCCTCCTCTGACCCTGATCACATGACCACAGAGCCACCTCTGACCCTGATCACATGACCACAGAGCCTCCTCTGACCCTGATCACATGACCACAGAGCCACCTCTGACCCTGATCACATGACCACAGAGCCTCCTCTGACCCTGATCACATGACCACAGAGCCTCCTCTGACCCTGATCACATGACCAGAGCCACCTCCACTCTGATCACATGACCGCAGAGCCAACTCTGACTCTGATCACATGGGAGTGTTCCTACACCTCCACCCTGATCACATGGGAATGTTCTTAGACCTCCACCCTGATCACATGGGAATGTTCTTAGACCTCCACCCTGATCACATGGGAATGTTCTTAGACCTCCACCCTGATCACATGGGAATGTTCTTAGACCTCCACCCTTTTCACATGGAAATGTTCTTAGACCTCCACCCTGATCACATGGGAATGTTCTTAGACCTCCACCCTGATCACATGGGAATGTTCTTAGACCTCCACCCTTTTCACATGGAAATGTTCTTAGACCTCCACCCTGATCACATGGGAATGTTCTTAGACCTCCACCCTGATCACATGGGAATGTTCCTACACCTCAACCCTTTTCACATGAATGTTGAGGTATGACATAGGCCGTGTTATTGGATTATAACCTCGTAAGAAGATCTAATTAATATGCGTCCGTCTGTGCTATGATTGGTCGAGTGTGACTACCATCGTCATACACAAGAGACGGACTACCATCATCATACACAAGAGACGTGGGGCGGTCCACGAGTTCGGCCTATGTCATACCTCCCTCGGGGTAAAGACGTGGTTCGAAGGGAGCACACGAACCGGAATGTACTACAAAGTCATAACCAAGATATATGTCGAATTCAAAGACCCCCTGGTTTTTGTGAGTTCATGATTCCCGTACCCCACCCACAACCCCTAAACATAACCTCACAGGAGTTCACGTAACTTGGGCTCATGCCTGTTAAGATAGTGGCATTTCCGGCACCCTGTTTCTCGGTTACAACAGTAAAGGTGTTATAGGAAGCCGTGTTGTCGGCCTGTGACATACCTCCGAAACTGACTATAAGAGCACACGTCTCTTGTGTATGACGATGGTAGTCACACGCGACCAATCATAGCACAGACGGACGCATATTAATTAGATCTTCCTACGAGGTTATAATCCAATAACACGGCCTATGTCATACCTCTGAATGTTCTTAGACTTCCACCCTGATCACATGGGAATGTTCCTACACCTCAACCCGTTTCACATGAGAATGTTTGGTGAGCTGCTCCAGCTCCTCAACTTTCCATAGCGTGTGGATGCCTTAATTACAAAGCAGAGAGACGTAATAAATAGAAACTATTCATTTTAAATGGGAGGGGAGGGGGTAATGGTGAATACAGCATACCATATATGAGTGTATTATTTGCATTTTATCAACGGCCAAGTTCAGAACTTTAAAATGGTATATGATACACTGCAATCAGGAAAATAACGAGGAAGTTATGGCTTGTTGAATGTTGCTAATCCTTGAAAGTAAGTGGCTGTTGACTTTTTCCTTCACATTTTCAAAGAAAACCAGCAATCGGCATGCATTTATAAAAGCAGAAGCTGAGTAATATGACCACACATTAATAGTGCTATTCTGTTGGAGTGACTCAATGCTGAACAAGTTAAATGTATAAACATGAATATTAATATTTATATAAATTATGAATTAAATTAAACTATTACAAATTAAAAATAAAAACTTTAAAACATTTCCTAAATATGCAATACTGGAAGTGAAATATGCAAGTAACATAGTAAGCAGATAGTTTATTGAGAACATTGACCACATTTTTGGCGTTGGCCATGGTCAGATACAGCAGGATTATTTAGAGTACAGGAGGATGATTGTGGAAGAATCTGCTGGTGAGTGCTGGTTTACTCCGATGGTAAACGGTCCCACACCGTGTGTTATATGACTGTCTCTTTCTCTGCAGGGTAGACCAGGCAGTAGTTATCTGCACACTGTGTGTTATATGACTGTCTCTTTCTCTGCAGGGTAGACCAGGCAGTAGTTATCTGCACACTGTGTATTATATGACTGTCTCTTTCTCTGCAGGGTAGACCAGGCAGGAGTTATCTCCACACTGTGTGTTATATGACTGTCTCTTTCTCTGCAGGGTAGACCAGGCAGGAGTTATCTCCACGCTGTGTGTTATATGACTGTCTCTTTCTCTGCAGGGTAGACCAGGCAGGAGTTATCTGCAGGCAGGAGGGTATTTTCCGGGTCAACTGTATGGACTGCTTGGACAGGACCAACGTGGTTCAGGCCGCCATCGCCCGAACAGTAATGGAACAGCAGGTAAACAGCGCTAACGCCGCGCAGAGCCGGGCGCTAACGAGTGGTCCAGTTGTAACGAGTCGTCCGGTTCTAACCTCTCTCTAGCAGTCCAGTTGTGGTTCTAACCTCTCTCTAGCGGTCCTCTTGTGGTTCTAACCTCTGTATAGCGGTCCAGTTGTGGTTCTAACCTCTGTCTAGCGGTGCTGTTGTGGTTCTAACCTCTGTCTAGCGGTCCTGTTGTGTTTTAGTGCTGAGTGGATGCTTGGTTGTCGTTTCAGCTGAAGAAGTTGGGCGTGATGCCACCGGAACAGCCCCTTCCCCTCCGGTGCTACAGGATATATCAGGTTATGTGGGCAAACAACGGAGATACAATCAGCCGACAGTACGCCGGCACTGCTGCTCTAAAGGTAACTTCACTGCCCAGGCCTTAACCTTTAACCCCTAACCCTGATCCTATCAGCCGACAGTACGCCGGCACTGCTGCTCTAAAGGTAACTTCACTGCCCAGGCCTTAACCTTTAACCTCTAACCCTGATCCTATCAGCCAACACTACGCTGGCACTGCTGCTCTAAAGGTAACTTCACTGCCCAGGCCTTAACCTTTAACCTCTAACCCTGATCCTATCAGCCAACAGTACGCTGGCACTGCTGCTCTAAAGGTAACTTCACTGCCCAGGCCTTAACCTTTAACCTCTAACCCTGATCCTATCAGCCAACAGTACGCTGGCACTGCTGCTCTAAAGGTAACTTCACTGCCCAGGCCTTAACCTTTAACCCCTAACCCTGATCCTATCAGCCAACAGTACGCCGGCACTGCTGCTCTAAAGGTAACTTCACTGCCCAGGCCTTAACCTTTAACCCCTAACCCTGATCCTATCAGCCGACAGTACGCCGGCACTGCTGCTCTAAAGGTAACTTCACTGCCCAGGCCTTAACCTTTAACCTCTAACCCTGATCCTATCAGCCAACAGTACGCCGGCACTGCTGCTCTAAAGGTAACTTCACTGCCCAGGCCTTAACCTTTAACCCCTAACCATGATCCTATCAGCCAACAGTACGCTGGCACTGCTGCTCTAAAGGTAACTTCACTGCCCAGGCCTTAACCTTTAACCCCTAACCCTGATCCTATCAGCCAACAGTACGCTGGCACCGCTGCTCTAAAGGTAACTTCACTGCCCAGGCCTTAACCTTTAACCCCTAACCTTTAACCCCTATCCTATCAGCCCACGCCCCGACAGTATGCCGGCAGTGCTGCCCTAAAGGTAACCTCACTGCCTAGCCCCTAACCTTTAACCCTAACCCATCAGTCAGAAGTATGCTGGAACTGCTGTCCTGAGGGTAATAAGACAAGTTAAGCTAAAATATAACTTCAGTACACGAGGATGTGTTGTAGGAAAATAACTTATTCTGCATTGTAACGTTTTTACACACACACACGCGCACACACACACAAACTTATATGTATATTTCTGTTTATTCTTTTCAAAAAGCAATTTCGGCTGTGAGGCTGATGCAAGACTACACTGCTTTTCTAAATAGTAAGCAGGCAAGACTGCACAGACATTATAATGCCCTTTAGTTTTATACCCCATCTAGTCATGCCTAGCAAGGTAATGAAAACAATGGAAAGTTGTCGTTCATTTGTGATAAAGATGTGATTTTACATTTTATAAAATCCAGTATAATGAAAGCATGGTGGGCATAAATCATGTTTATGTGTAAAAACATTTAATTCATTGTTTTTAACTGACATTCCCAAGAATTTTTCACCTTTATCTTATTATATTCAAGGAAACCATATCGGCAAAAAGACATAAAGCAAATACAGATTATTTACAAACCCCAAGTCCAAAAAAGTTGGGACAGTATGTAAAGTGCACATAAAAGCAGAAAGCAATGATTTGTAAATGATATTTTGCATATATTTAATTGAAACCAGTACAAAGAAAAGATATTTAATGTTTTACCTGATCAACTTCATTGATTTTTGTAAATATGAGCTAATTCTGAATTTGATGCCTGTAACATGTTCCAAAAAAGTTGGGACAGGGGCAAAAGGAAAGACTGAGAACATTCCACAGGTAAACAGGTGTTCCACAGGTAAACAGGTATTCCACAGGTAAACAGGTGATACTATCATGACTGGATATAAAAGGATATCAAAGGACTTTTGATATCTTGTTTTCAGGTACTCTGACAAGCGATACTATAAGCCTTCTGCATTTTAATGGATCTTTATGGGAATTGGGGGGTGGGACTAGATTAAGCTGTAAATTACACGGGAATAGTATGAAACCCATGGTTGGCTAAATGGCTGTAAGTCAACAAGGGTCTGAGGTATCAAACGAGCCTCAAACCATCACTCTGCTGCCAGATATGCAGTAGATATGGATGGATCTCTTGAAGGGTTTTTTCTCCTGACTTTTTTTTTCCATAGAGTTCAAGAAGAAACCCGTCAAGTCATACGAGTCCATTCACAACTTCAATATAATGTTTTTAAAGGGAGATTTCACCAGAACTGGAGAGAGGAAACTAGCTGGGGTGATGAAGGATGGCGTGAACTCCGCTAACCGCTACTATCTCAACCGCTTCCGGGATGCATACAGGCAAGCCGTCATTGGTAAGCACACCTGCCATTCATCCTGGGCCACACCCTCTTTCAAAGCTTGTGTTTTGGGGTCAGAGGTTGGATGTGCAGCACCAGGCAGGTGCCACACACAGGTGATGGGTGAGGAGAGTTCACACACAGGTGATGGGGGAGGAGAGTTCACACACAGGTGATGGGTGAGGAGAGTTCACACACAGGTGATGGGGGAGGAGAGTTCACACACAGGTGATGGGGGAGGAGAGTTCACACACAGGTGATGGGTGAGGAGAGTTCACACACAGGTGATGGGGAAGGAGAGTTCACACACAGGTGAGGGGTGAGGAGAGTTCACACACAGGTGATGGGTGAGGAGAGTTCACACACAGGTGATGGGGAAGGAGAGTTCACACACAGGTGATGGGTGAGGAGAGTTCACACACAGGTGATGGATGAGGAGAGTTCACACACAGGTGATGGGTGAGGAGAGTTCACACACAGGTGATGGGTGAGGAGAGTTCACACACAGGTGATGGGGAAGGAGAGTTCACACACAGGTGATGGGTGAGGAGAGTTCACACACAGGTGAGGGGTGAGGAGAGTTCACACACAGGTGATGGGTGAGGAGAGTTCACACACAGGTGATGGGGAAGGAGAGTTCACACACAGGTGATGGGTGAGGAGAGTTCACACACAGGTGATGGGGAAGGAGAGTTCACACACAGGTGAGGGGTGAGGAGAGTTCACACACAGGTGATGGGTGAGGAGAGTTCACACACAGGTGATGGGGAAGGAGAGTTCACACACAGGTGATGGGTGAGGAGAGTTCACACACAGGTGATGGGGAAGGAGAGTTCACACACAGGTGATGGGTGAGGAGAGTTCACACACAGGTGATGGGGAAGGAGAGTTCACACACAGGTGATGGGGAAGGAGAGTTCACACACAGGTGATGGGTGAGGAGAGTTCACACACAGGTGATGGGTGAGGAGAGTTCACACACAGGTGATGGGGAAGGAGAGTTCACACACAGGTGATGGGTGAGGAGAGTTCACACACAGGTGATGGGTGAGGAGAGTTCACACACAGGTGATGGGGAAGGAGAGTTCACACACAGGTGATGGGTGAGGAGAGTTCACACACAGGTGATGGGTGAGGAGAGTTCACACACAGGTGAGGGGTGAGGAGAGTTCACACACAGGTGATGGGTGAGGAGAGTTCACACACAGGTGATGGGTGAGGAGAGTTCACACACAGGTGATGGGGGAGGAGAGTTCACACACAGGTGATCGGTGAGGAGAGTTCACACACAGGTGATGGGGGAGGAGAGTTCACACACAGGTGATGGGTGAGGAGAGTTCACACACAGGTGATGGGTGAGGAGAGTTCACACACAGGTGATGGGTGAGGAGAGTTCACACACAGGTGATGGGGGAGGAGAGTTCACACACAGGTGATGGGTGAGGAGAGTTCACACACAGGTGATGGGTGAGGAGAGTTCACACACAGGTGATGGGTGAGGAGAGTTCACACACAGGTGATGGGTGAGGAGAGTTTCCCCCTCATCACTGTAAAGAGCTTACTGAGTGTGAGAAAAGTTCTATATAAATGCAAAGTATTATTATTATTAGTTTTCAACATCATTTGTTGTAGTGGAGTTATTCTGTAGCTGACATAAATGATAACACAGACTGTATTTATAATCCCAAGCCTAGCACCTCGCACATAGCTATAAATGGATTTGCATTGATAATTCTCTGGTACTCAGTGCTGGTACAGTTGTACTGTTGTTAATTATATAAACTAGATAGCATTTATGTACCTTCACATTCCCCTTCAGTTGCAATGTTGTCACACAGAAATACTTCTGTACAGAAACAAATGGTCTTATGTTAAGAAAGACTAGTACAGATACGGCGATTGAATTATTTCATTATTTATACTTTTAATTGAATCTTTTTTTTTACGATATGTTTGGCCTCAGTATTCATTGTTTGTACTGTGAATGTATGTACTCTGTTTATGTCTGTACTGTGAATGTCTGTACTCTGTTTATGTCTGTACTGTGAATGTCTGTACTGTGAATGTCTGTACTCTGTGAATGTCTGTACTCTGTTTATGTCTGTACTGTGAATGTCTGTACTCTGTTTATGTCTGTTCTGTGAATGTCTGTACTCTGTTTATGTCTGTACTGTGAATGTCTGTACTCTGTTTATGTCTGTACTGTGAATGTCTGTACTGTGAATGTCTGTACTCTGTGAATGTCTGTACTCTGTTTATGTCTGTACTGTGAATGTCTGTACTCTGTTTATGTCTGTACTGTGAATGTCTGTACTCTGTTTATGTCGGTACTGTGAATGTCGGTACTGTGAATGTCGGTACTGTGAATGTCTGTACTCTGTGAATGTCCGTACTCTGTTTATGTCTGTACTGTGAATGTCTGTACTCTGTTTATGTCTGTTCTGTGAATGTCTGTACTCTGTTTATGTCTGTACTGTGAATGTCTGTACTCTGTTTATGTCTGTACTGTGAATGTCTGTACTCTGTTTATGTCTGTACTGTGAATGCCTGTACTCTGTTTATGTCTGTACTGTGAATGCCTGTACTCTGTTTATGTCTGTACTGTGAATGTCTGTACTCTGTTTATGTCTGTACTGTGAATGTCTGTACTCTGTTTATGTCTACTGTGAATGTCTGTACTCTGTTTATGTCTACTGTGAATGTATGTACTCTGTTTATGTCTGTACTGTGAATGTCTGTACTGTGAATGTCTGTACTCTGTTTATGTCTGTACTGTGAATGTCTGTACTGTGAATGTCTGTACTCTGTGAATGTCTGTACTCTGTTTATGTCTGTACTGTGAATGTCTGTACTCTGTTTATGTCTGTTCTGTGAATGTCTGTACTCTGTTTATGTCTGTACTGTGAATGTCTGTACTCTGTTTATGTCTGTACTGTGAATGTCTGTACTGTGAATGTCTGTACTCTGTGAATGTCTGTACTGTGAATGTCTGTACTCTGTTTATGTCTGTACTGTGAATGTCTGTACTCTGTTTATGTCGGTACTGTGAATGTCTGTACTCTGTGAATGTCTGTACTCTGTTTATGTCTGTACTGTGAATGTCTGTACTCTGTTTATGTCTGTTCTGTGAATGTCTGTACTCTGTTTATGTCTGTACTGTGAATGTCTGTACTCTGTTTATGTCTGTACTGTGAATGTCTGTACTCTGTTTATGTCTGTACTGTGAATGCCTGTACTCTGTTTATGTCTGTACTGTGAATGCCTGTACTCTGTTTATGTCTGTACTGTGAATGTCTGTACTCTGTTTATGTCTGTACTGTGAATGTCTGTACTCTGTTTATGTCTACTGTGAATGTCTGTACTCTGTTTATGTCTACTGTGAATGTATGTACTCTGTTTATGTCTGTACTGTGAATGTCTGTACTGTGAATGTCTGTACTCTGTTTATGTCTGTACTGTGAATGTCTGTACTGTGAATGTCTGTACTCTGTGAATGTCTGTACTCTGTTTATGTCTGTACTGTGAATGTCTGTACTCTGTTTATGTCTGTTCTGTGAATGTCTGTACTCTGTTTATGTCTGTACTGTGAATGTCTGTACTCTGTTTATGTCTGTACTGTGAATGTCTGTACTGTGAATGTCTGTACTCTGTGAATGTCTGTACTGTGAATGTCTGTACTCTGTTTATGTCTGTACTGTGAATGTCTGTACTCTGTTTATGTCGGTACTGTGAATGTCGGTACTGTGAATGTCTGTACTCTGTGAATGTCTGTACTCTGTTTATGTCTGTACTGTGAATGTCTGTACTCTGTTTATGTCTGTTCTGTGAATGTCTGTACTCTGTTTATGTCTGTACTGTGAATGTCTGTACTCTGTTTATGTCTGTACTGTGAATGTCTGTACTCTGTTTATGTCTGTACTGTGAATGCCTGTACTCTGTTTATGTCTGTACTGTGAATGCCTGTACTCTGTTTATGTCTGTACTGTGAATGTCTGTACTCTGTTTATGTCTGTACTGTGAATGTCTGTACTCTGTTTATGTCTGTACTGTGAATGTCTGTACTCTTCATGTCTACTGTGAATGTCTGTACTCTGTTTATGTCTGTACTGTGAATGTCTACTCTGTTTATGTCTACTGTGAATGTCTGTACTCTGTTTATGTCTGTACTGTGAATTTATGTACTCTGTTTATGTCTGTACTGTGAATGTCTGTACTCTGTTTATGTCTGTACTGTGAATGTCTGTACTCTGTTTATGTCTGTACTGTGAATGTCTGTACTCTGTTTATGTCTGTACTGTGAATGTATGTACTCTGTTTATGTCTGTACTGTGAATGTATGTACTCTGTTTATGTCTGTACTGTGAATGTCTGTACTTTGTTTATGTCTGTACTGTGAATGTCTACTCTGTTTATGTCTACTGTGAATGTCTGTACTCTGTTTATGTCTGTACTGTGAATGTATGTACTCTGTTTATGTCTGTACTGTGAATGCCTGTACTCTGTTTATGTCTGTACTGTGAATGTATGTACTCTGTTTATGTCTGTACTGTGAATGCCTGTACTCTGTTTATGTCTACTGTGAATGTCTGTACTCTGTTTATGTCTGTACTGTGAATGCCTGTACTCTGTTTATGTCTGTACTGTGAATGTATGTACTCTGTTTATGTCTGTACTGTGAATGTATGTACTCTGTTTATGTCTGTACTGTGAATGTATGTACTCTGTTTATGTCTGTACTGTGAATGTCTGTACTCTGTTTATGTCTGTACTGTGAATGTATGTACTCTGTTTATGTCTGTACTGTGAATGTATGTACTCTGTTTATGTCTGTATTGTGAATGTATGTACTCTGTTTATGTCTGTACTGTGAATGTATGTACTCTGTTTATGTCTGTATTGTGAATGTATGTACTCTGTGATTGTCTGCACCCATGTCTGTCTTTACTCTGTGGATCTGAGTACTCTGGCTTTTTTTGGGAGCAGATCTAATGATGGGCCTCCCAGTGACGGAGGACCTGTACTCCATCTTCAGTAAAGAGAAGGAGCAGGAGGAGAAGGAGCAGGCGGGCCAGCGGGCTCAGCAGGAGCAGGTCAGCCTCCTTCTACAGACCTACATGCAGCTCCTGCTCCCGGAGGAGGAGAAGTTCCACGGAGGATGGGCCCTTATTGACTGCGACCCCAGGTATGCCCCTCAGCCTAACACACCTGTACAAAATATACTTGTACATAACACACCTGTACATAATATACCTGTACATAACACACCTGTACAAAATATACTTGTACATAACACACCTGTACAAAATATACTTGTACATAACACACCTGTACATAATATACCTGTACATAACACACCTGTAGATGATATACCTGTACATAACACACCTGTAAATAATATACCTGTGCATAACACACCTGTACATAACACACCTGTAGATAATATACCTGTACATAACACACCAGTACATAATATACCTGTGCATAACACACCTGTGGATAATATACCTGTACACACACACCTGTAGATAATATACCTGTACATAACACCTGTGCATAATATACTTGTGTATAACACACCTGTACATAATATACCTGTACATAACACACCTGTAGATAATATACCTGTACATAACACACCTGTACATAATATACCTGTGCATAACACACCTGTACATAATATACCTGTACATACCACAACTGTACATAATATACCTGTGCATAACACACCTGTACATAATATACCTGTACATAACATCGCCCCAGTGCTGGGCTCTTAAGAGCTTTTTATGTTTATGTAATGAAAAATTAGATGAGTAAAAATTACTTTTATAAAAAATAATTTTACAAGTGAGAATATAGAATTTTAGAAGAACAATGAATGCCTTTGTTGTCTGTGCTTTTGGATTCTGTTATATAGAAGTATATAAAGTCATTGTGCACAGGTTAAGTCCCTAAAAGTTTTCAAAACAATTTTGACAGTTTAAAATTGTGTCTTGTTTGTTTGTTTTGTTAGCCTTATTGATGCTACACACAAGGATGTGGATGTCCTGCTTCTGCTGTCTAACAGCGCGTACTACGTGGCCTAGTAAGTGTCTTCATTATGCTGCTGTCTGACAGCGTGTACTACATGTACTAGTGTCTTCATTATGCTGCTGTCTAACAGCGCGTACTACATGTACTAGAAAGTGTCTTCATTATGCTGCTGTCTAACAGAGTGTACTACATGTACTAGTAAGTGTCTTCATTATGCTGCTGTCTAACAGAGCGTACTACATGTACTAGTGTCTTCATTATGCTGCTGTCTAACAGCGTACTACATGTACTAGTAAGTGTCTTCATTATGCTGCTGTCTAACAGTGTACTACATGTACTAGTGTCTTCATTATGCTGCTGTCTAACAGAGTGTACTACATGTACTAGTAAGTGTCTTCATTATGCTGCTGTCTAACAGAGCGTACTACATGTACTAGTGTCTTCATTATGCTGCTGTCTAACAGCGTACTACATGTACTAGTAAGTGTCTTCATTATGCTTCTGTCTAACAGTGTACTACATGTACTAGTGTCTTCATTATGCTGCTGTCTAACAGTGTACTACATGTACTAGTGTCATTATACTGTTGTCTAACAGTGCGTACTACATGTACTAGTAAGTAACTTGTATGCTGCTATCTAACAGTGCGTACTACATGTACTAGTAAGTAACTTGTATGCTGCTATCTAACAGTGCGTACTACATGTACTAGTAAGTAACTTGTATGCTGCTATCTAACAGTGCGTACTACATGTACTAGTAAGTAACTTGTATGCTGCTATCTAACAGTGCGTACTACATGTACTAGTAAGTAACTTGTATGCTGCTATCTAACAGTGCGTACTACATGTACTAGTAAGTAACTTGTATGCTGCTGTCTAACAGTGCGTACTACATGTACTAGTAAGTAACTTGTATGCTGGTTTTTAATACATACTGATGAAGCCACTCAATAGTTACATGTACACATAATTAGGTTACATACTCTCAGTACATACTCTCAATAATCTTCATCAAAGGAATTATTATTGTTATTATTATTATTGCATCATAAATGTGTGCCAAAATCTGCAGAATCCCTCAAAAAAATGTTCACGGATAATAATAGTGGGTTAAATGTATTTATGTCTTTGTGAAGTCTGGAATATTCTGTTTCTTGGGATGTCTGGACAAAATAATTATCAGGGTTTTTTTTTTTTTTCCCTCAGTTACGATGACGAAGCTGATAAAGTCAGCCAATATCAGCGGATTGGACTGGAGGACTTGGAGAAGATTGAAATAGGTGAGGAGCGCTCCCACTATGAGTGTATGCACCTGAGTGCTGCCCTCTGCTGTCCCAAGCTGACAGAGGAAGTCACAGTGACAAGACCAGTGTAGGCATTGTGATAGATATTTTAATCAGATTAAAAAATATATATATTTTTTTTTTTAAATATGTGATTCATGTAGTTAAATCAGCTGACTGTGAGAAGGTTAAATATTGCCCACACCGTTTTCTTTCAGCCAATGGCACGTGTCCTTCAGTATGCTTACAACTGCCATGTTACTCATTAGCGAGCTTCTCTTTGTGATTGGCAGGACCTGAGCCCACCCTGTTTGGGAAGCCCAAATTCTGCTGTATGCGAGTGCATCACAAGAAGGAGGAGATGAGCGGGTATTTCCACACCCTCAGAGCGGTCACACGCAACCCAGAGGATGACGGCAAAGGTGCCACAACAACATTTCAACATTTCCGGAAATGAGAAAGCTGAAAATAAGCTTCTGTTTCACTTCTAGTGGATACTTGAAATCACCCATGTACAGATTTAATTTTCACTATAGTTATAGTCATTTATTTCTGCCAGGCAGGAAGGATTTGCAGTACTGCCACATAATTGTCCTTGCCGTGTTTCTTGAGCCATTGTGGATATTGTATTATTTTATTCCAGAGAAGAAATTAAAAGTACACAATATATTTTGCCTTAAAATATCTTTACAGTTAATATTTGTCAGTTATTACTGGTTTTAAATGCTTTTATGATGATCTCTTTCTTCAGTTAATATTTGTCAGTTATTACTGGTTTTAAATGCTTTTATGATGATCTCTTTCTTCAGTTAATATTTGTCAGTTATTACTGGTTTTAAATGCTTTTATGATGATCTCTTTCTTCAGTTAATATTTGTCAGTTATTACTGGTTTTAAATGCTTTTATGACAATCTCTTTCTTTCAGATACTTTGCAGTGTATTGCTGAAATTCTTCGCATTTCTAAACAGACCATGGGCCTTGAGTTGGGCGTGACAGAGAAGAAACTGGAGAGGTCAGCCTGTCGCTTTCTTTCACCTCAAACCAAATCAAAGTTTATTTAAGTAGCACATTTTACAAAGAATTTTCTCACAATCGGCTTCACAGTATACCCAGGCCTGAACCCCCACAAAGCAAACTAAAGAGGGGACCCCCTCCTCCGCTACCCAGCTCTGTGTGGGTTCATTAGGGACAAGAAATACATTTTGAAATCAATTTTCAGTCTTTTAAAAGATTTATACAAGTGATAGCGCCATGCAAAACTCGTACGTCACAATATTAGTTGAGAACAACTTTTCCTTTGAGCTGATTTACAAAAACATAATTCATGGTCTATCATACATCAGTTCAATCCACAGTTTTACTGTGAAGTCTGTACCTTGCAGGTATAGTTTCACATGTTTTGTGGGAATGGTGGTGCATGACTCGTGTTTTGATCCCAACATTTTGTTTTTCAGGAAGCACAGTAGACCTCATGATGACATCATTGGCATTCGAGAAAAAAATCAGGAACAGGTCCTGGGCAGCTCTGGCCTGGCTCAGGGTAAAAACTTCCTCATGAACAAGTTTTCATCCCTGAACCAAAAGGTGAAGCAAACCAAATCGAACGTCAACATCGGCAACTTCAAACCCCTGGGAAAGCTGGGGAACATGTCCAAGACGGACGTGACCGTCAACTTCCTCAAGCCCAACATGAAGGTCAACCTGTGGAAGTCTGACAGCAGCCTGGAGAACAACCCAGGCTCCTTGGCGCTTAAGGACCACTCGGACCCGTCGGACCTGGAGATCTCCTCCGATTCTGACTCCTGCCACTCGGACGAGCGGCCTCACTCCGCGTCCCTGGAGAACGTGGACTACGTCCTGCCCAGCTGCGGCATCGTGGTGTCCGCCCCGCGCCTCGCCAGCCGCTCCCAGTCCATCAGCAGCGTGGAGATCGTCGTTCCCACCATCATCAGCATTACCAACTGCGAGACCAAGCCGGAAGGCCGGGCCGGACCGGCCCCGGACCGCCAGGCCGAACCGGCCCCGGACCGCCAGGCCGAACCGGCCACCGAAGCCGCCAAGAAGGAGGACGACGACGCGCGGATGAGCTTCGGGACCCCCATCGACGCGTACTGCCTCCAGTTCGCCCAGGACGCAGAGAGCAAGAGGGCGGGGCCTCCGAACAACCGGGCTGACCCCCCTCAGCAGGACTCTCACGCGGCCGCTAGCGGGGCGGCGCCCGCCAACGCGGAAAGCCTCCCCGCGGCTCCGGAGCAGCAGCCGCCCCGGCCCGCCCAGCTGGACGTGACCGCGGACCTGCTGACCGTCCCACCGCCGGGCTCCGCCGCCTCCTGCCCCTCCCCAAGGAGCCTGAGCGCCCCCCTGGAGGGCAGTGCCGACCCCTCCCCGGCCGACGGCAGCCGCACCGTCTCGCCGTTCGCCAAGATCAGGAGCTCCATGGTACAGGTGGCCAGCCTGACGCAGGCCGGCCTCACCCAGGGCATCAGCTTCGCCGTGGCGAAGGTCCAAAAGAGCCCGGAGCCGGAGGCCGTCAACGAGACGCAGCAGGAGCTGAAAGCGATGTGCACGCAGTGCCAGACCAGGATCATTCAGATATAGTCTCCATTCGGCCCCTCGCTGTAGTTTCTTACCAGAAGAGATAAGCTTGCACATACGACCCGTAGTTACAAATCCAAGTAAACCTGTAATGTCCTGTGCCCACCCATGTGTACAGGCTGTTGACCCAGTTAGAAGTGACTATATTCAGTATCCCAATGGAAGTCTTTTCACTGAAATATTTAATCCATGTTGCATGTCAAGCTGTTGGTAGAGTCGGGTAGATCAAAGCAGGCCAGTTTTACAACATGTAAAAAAAAGACTGTGTGAGATGGTTTTAAATGAGCCTGTGACAGTGGCATTCTCGATATATAAACCATTTCAAAATGGCAGATAGTGAAGATCTAATTGACTGGTTCAATTTCCTCACTGAAAATACATTTTAAATAATTTTATATGCCCATTCGTATAATTTATAAAATGGTGTAGATTAAACACTGAAACTGTTGTGATCGGGTAACTCCAAGTGAAATCAAATATAACTTTTAATTTAAATTAAATTACAAATGTTTGTAAATTAATGGAAATCTTTGTCCTTGGAAGAAAGGTTACAGTTGGAGCGCTGATTCATGCTTTTCACAGTCACGAGGCTCCTATAGCAAGTGTGACTTTCTACCAAACTTAAACATGGCAAAATATAATACGGGCATCGTTTGGAGATGTATACGGGCATCACTTGGAGATGTAGACGTTGATCGTTTGGAGATGTAGATGGGGATCGGATGGAGATGTAGATGGGCATCGGATGGAAATGGATACGGGGATCAGTGAGCTGTATAGGCAATCTATAACTCCAGTGCCAAAATAACTTATTCTGGTGAAATGCAAAGATTATTTTCCTGTCAAAAGCATGATCATGTGGTGCAGAGAAGAGTATGTTTCCTGCAGAGTGGAGTGTTTCCTGTACGGGAGAATGTGTTTCCTGTTTGGAAAAAGGGTTTCCTGTATGGACGTGTGTTTCCTGTAGTGCTCGTTTCCTCTAGACAAGGGTGCGATTCCTGCAAAGTAGTGTGTTTCTTGTAGGATATAGTGTTTCCTTTAGGGTACAGTGTGTTTCCTGTAAGGTATAGTGTGTTTCCTGTCCAAGTCAGTTCCAAAATTGCGTCTCCAACATGGTTGGAGGAGACTTCCATTTAAATCCAGTAAATTCAGTAATTAATTGAATCATAAATCATCACAGCACATTGAGGCCATTTTTCGATTCATGAAATTAATTTTAATTAATTAATTAATTAATTAATAATTAATTAATTAATCAAAAATTCATTTTTTGAACGGACTGAATTGAAATTAAAAGGATCCCAGCTCTCATTTCCGGTCTATAAAGCTTCCAGTCTTGGTAGGTGTTTTATGCACAAGTAGAAGCGATTGTTTTAGCACTCCAAGGTAAGTTTACACAAACAGCGCAATGGAAACTGAACTATTGATAATGTTGTAAAATATATGTAAAATATATAATGTATAAAATTAAATTGTTCTACATTTCACTGTTCCATAAAGATAGCCTATTGGATGGATTTTTGCAATGTAATAAACCTTGCAGGGTTTTTTTTTTTTCTCACGAGGTACTGAAAGAAATGCTCCTGTAATTGTGTACCTTCATCGCCTCTGGCCCCTGAAGGGGTCATATAGGGGTCATATAGGGGTCATATAGGGGTCCAAAGTGACTCACTTCTTACGGAACGACCAAACTGTCATGGCGCTATATGAATGCAGTTCCGTAATTCCGTAGCTAGAAGATGGCTTTTAAGTACGTTTTCCTGTTGTCTCGAACATGTTGAACTTTAGATTGAATTCTGAAAAATGTTTTAGTGCAGTTTAGCTGACATTTTAACGATATCTTAATGTTACCTGTTTCAGAGGTTTCAGTCTGAATAGGACATAGGCCATGTGCAACAGCACTGGCTTGTAGAAGACTTGTACTATGTTGTAATTGTACTCTGAAATGCAATTGTAAGCCTCATTAGAATATTACTTTATGATATTGAATATATTCAATTCCTAATGTGTGATTAATGATGGCATCCATTTGATCGGAAAATACTAATTTTTGTGTACTGGTACCACATCAACTGACATTCTTTTATAAGCTTTTGTGGAGTTTGTAGAGCCGACCAGTAAAATAGGGAGGTAGTTGCATTGCACAAAACTTGCAAAGAGGTGTTATCGTTTTAGTAGTCCTGTAGCAATCTTCTAACTCGATACAAGGCGCTAACAGCCTGTAGCTGGTATGACACAGTCATAGCATGCTAATAATGCCACCGGTGTGGAGCCCAGGCATGTAATGGTAAGGTGGAGCGCTAACTGTTTTAGCCGTAGCATTCTACACTGTATCTGACTGCTCCTGTTTTCTGCTCTAAAACAAGGAGTTCTGCCGTTCTCAGTAAAACAAGGGTACATAATAATGGTGGCTTTTAAAAAAAATAAAAGATGTATAAATTTTTGTTTTTTTGAAATGTTTGGTTTTTGCATCTTTGTCTCTTTTGCTGTGAAAAGATTTGCTGGCTGTGCAGATGCAGCCGAGCATTCAGATACAATTAAAAGAAAGATTTTGAACAGGCGTTTCCATCAAAGAGCGGCTGTTATAATCACGGTTGCCTTTTTCCCTATTCCCGAGTACATAAAGTGCTCTGAATTAAGGTCAAGTTATGTTAAACAGTGATGAAGTCTTATTATCGCCACTGTTATCCAAGTTCATAAGAGCACTCTCCTGTCCGTCATATTTGTGTGGTTGTTGGTCATGCCTTTCATGGCAAAACTTGAAAAATATTTTTGCCTCTTGTATTCTAAACTATTGCCTATTAAAATATTTATTCTTCCTACGGTATTGCCTTCCCTTGGAGTGTCCAATCATTGTTTCAATAAATATATGCTGATTATAATAAGTTTTACTATTGAAAAAGGGGGTGTGTATGGGAAATGTATTTTCCTGATTTGTACATTTGTCTAAATTCAGTGTTGGTTTAGGATTGGGGCATAACCAGAAAACAGAAGATTCTGTAACACAGGCAGATGGTCTAATATGAATAATGTTCCGGGTCCAAACATGGTCCCACGTAAACTTGGAAGCAACAAGAAATTGAAAATTAACCACTCACCATTTTTTATCAATGATGAAAGTCAATGATGAAACTCAGCACTTTAAGAAATATGAGAAAGAAGAGGGAAGTTAAATGCAGTAATCCTCGTCTGATTTAAAAAATACTGATTTAAAAAATAAAGAACTAAAATGTATTGTTAGCCTAGGCTATTTTTTGTTTGACTCAACAAAGCGAGATTCGACTGTAATGTTGATAGACAAGCAGGGGGCTCTTATCGGCGGTGAATAGAGGAACCCCCCCCCCCCCACACACACACCCTGAGTAGCCAGTACTCTACACCCCCCCCACCCCCCACACACACCCTGAGTAGCCAGTACTCTACACCCCCCCCCCCCCCCCCACACACACACCCTGAGTAGCCAGTACTCTACACCCCCCCCCCCCCCCCCCACACACACACCCTGAGTAGCCAGTACTCTACACCCCCCCCCCCCCCCACACACACACACCCTGAGTAGCCAGTACTCTACACCCCCCCCCCCCCCCCCACACACACACCCTGAGTAGCCAGTACTCTACACCCCCCCCCCCCCCCCCACACACACACCCTGAGTAGCCAGTACTCTACACCCCCCCCCCCCCCCCCCCACACACACACCCTGAGTAGCCAGTACTCTACACCCCCCCCCCCCCCACACACACACACCCTGAGTAGCCAGTACTCTACACCCCCCCCCCCCCCCCACACACACACCCTGAGTAGCCAGTACTCTACACCCCCCCCCCCCCCCCACACACACACACACCCTGAGTAGCCAGTACTCTACAACCCCCCCCCCCCCCCCCACACACACACCCTGAGTAGCCAGTACTCTACACCCCCCCCCCACACACACACCCTGAGTAGCCAGTACTCTACACCCCCCCCCCCCCCCCCACACACACCCTGAGTAGCCAGTACTCTACACCCCCCCCCCCCCCCCCCACACACACACCCTGAGTAGCCAGTACTCTACACCCCCCCCCCCCCCCACACACACACACACCCTGAGTAGCCAGTACTCTACACCCCCCCCCCCCCCCCACACACACACCCTGAGTAGCCAGTACTCTACACCCCCCCCCCCCCCCACACACACACCCTGAGTAGCCAGTACTCTACACCCCCCCCCCCCCCCACACACACCCTGAGTAGCCAGTACTCTACACCCCCCCCCCCCCCCCCCCACACACACCACCCTGAGTAGCCAGTACTCTACACCCCCCCCCCCCCCCCACACACACACACCCTGAGTAGCCAGTACTCTACACCCCCCCCCCCCCCCCCCCCCACACACACACCCTGAGTAGCCAGTACTCTACACCCCCCCCCCCCCCCACACACACCCTGAGTAGCCAGTACTCTACACCCCCCCCCCCCCCCCCACACACACACCCTGAGTAGCCAGTACTCTACACCCCCCCCCCCCCCACACACACACCCTGAGTAGCCAGTACTCTACACCCCCCCCCCCCCCCCCACACACACACCCTGAGTAGCCAGTACTCTACACCCCCCCCCCCCCCCACACACACCCTGAGTAGCCAGTACTCTACACCCCCCCCCCCCCCCACACACACCCTGAGTAGCCAGTACTCTACACCCCCCCCCCCCCCCACACACACACCCTGAGTAGCCAGTACTCTACACCCCCCCCCCCCCCCCACACACACCCTGAGTAGCCAGTACTCTACACCCCCCCCCCCCCCACACACACACCCTGAGTAGCCAGTACTCTACACCCCCCCCCCCCCCACACACACACCCTGAGTAGCCAGTACTCTACACCCCCCCCCCCCCCACACACACCCTGAGTAGCCAGTACTCTACACCCCCCCCCCCCCCCCCCCCCACACACACACCCCTGAGTAGCCAGTACTCTACACCCCCCCCCCCCCCACACACACACACACCCTGAGTAGCCAGTACTCTACACCCCCCCCCCCCCCCCACACACACACACCCTGAGTAGCCAGTACTCTACACCCCCCCCCCCCCCACACACACCCTGAGTAGCCAGTACTCACTCTACACCCCCCCCCCCCCCCACACACACACCCTGAGTAGCCAGTACTCTACACCCCCCCCCCCCCCACACACACACCCTGAGTAGCCAGTACTCTACACCCCCCCCCCACCCCCCACACACACCCTGAGTAGCCAGTACTCTACACCCCCCCCCCCACACACACACACACACCCTGAGTAGCCAGTACTCTACACCCCCCCCCCACACACACCCTGAGTAGCCAGTACTCTACACCCCCCCCCCCCCCCCCCACACACAAACCCTGAGTAGCCAGTACTCTACACCCCCCCCCCCCACACACACACCCTGAGTAGCCAGTACTCTACACCCCCCCCCCCCCCCCCACACACACACACCCTGAGTAGCCAGTACTCTACACCCCCCCCCCCCCCCCCACACACACACACCCTGAGTAGCCAGTACTCTACACCCCCCCCCCCCCCCCCACACACAAACCCTGAGTAGCCAGTACTCTACACCCCCCCCCCCCCCCACACACACACCCTGAGTAGCCAGTACTCTACACCCCCCCCCCCCCCCCACACACACACACACCCTGAGTAGCCAGTACTCTACACCCCCCCCCCCCCCCCCCACACACACACACCCTGAGTAGCCAGTACTCTACACCCCCCCCCCCCCCCCCCCACACACACACACCCTGAGTAGCCAGTACTCTACACCCCCCCCCCCCCCCACACACACCCTGAGTAGCCAGTACTCTACACCCCCCCCCCCCCACACACACCCTGAGTAGCCAGTACTCTACACCCCCCCCCCCCACACACACACACACCCTGAGTAGCCAGTACTCTACACCCCCCCCCCACACACACACAAACCCTGAGTAGCCAGTACTCTACACCCCCCCCCCCCCCCACACACACACCCTGAGTAGCCAGTACTCTACACCCCCCCCCCCCCCCCCACACACACACCCTGAGTAGCCAGTACTCTACACCCCCCCCCCCCCCACACACACACACACCCTGAGTAGCCAGTACTCTACACCCCCCCCCCCCCCCCACACACCCTGAGTAGCCAGTACTCTACACCCCCCCCCCCCCACACACACACCCTGAGTAGCCAGTACTCTACACCCCCCCCCCCACCCCCCACACACACCCTGAGTAGCCAGTACTCTACACCCCCCCCCCCCCCACACACACACACACACCCTGAGTAGCCAGTACTCTACACCCCCCCCCCCACACACACCCTGAGTAGCCAGTACTCTACACCCCCCCCCCCCCCCCCCCCACACACAAACCCTGAGTAGCCAGTACTCTACACCCCCCCCCCCCCACACACACACCCTGAGTAGCCAGTACTCTACACCCCCCCCCCCCCCCCCCCCACACACACACACCCTGAGTAGCCAGTACTCTACACCCCCCCCCCCCCCCCACACACACACACCCTGAGTAGCCAGTACTCTACACCCCCCCCCCCCCCCCCCACACACACACACCCTGAGTAGCCAGTACTCTACATCATTATGGGGGCCCAAATCCATCCATCACGGTTCCGCGAATCACGTGTGGTTTAACCGAAATAGATCCTACCGTTCTGGGTCTGACCAATTAATAATGGGTGGGTATAATGGTCAAAACACATAGAGACAACGCCAAGGCTGTTACTTTCTTTTGTTAGTCTAAAATTAAGAGAAATACGCTGTAAAATACGCAAAAAGATGGCTGTCGTTATGCACATTGCAGAGCCAATACAGGCACAAAGCACGGGGGATTCCCCATCAATGCTCTTTTATCCACCGACTCCCTCACTGGTCTGCTGCTCAGGTTTACTCTCAAGTTTGCAGAACTCTGGTGATAGGCTACTCCTCTGTGCCTAGGTACAGTTGAAGTCGGAAGTTTACATACACTTAGGTTGAAGTCATTAATTTGAAGGGTTTCTTCTCCTGACTTATTTTTCCATAGAGTTCAATAGGACAATTTGTCAGAAGAAACAACCCTTAAAATGATCCATCCATATCTACTGCATATCTGGCAGCAGAGTGATGGTTTGAGGCTCGTTTGATACCTCAGACCCTTGATGATTTAGAGCCATTTTACCAATCATGTATTGCATACTGTTCCAGCATAATTTACAGCTAAATCTAGTCCCACCCCCCAATTCCCATAGAGATCCATTCAGACATCAAGAAGTCATGGCATGCAAAGGGTATGCGACCAAATATTAAAAATTTAAAGGCACAGTCAACTTAGTGTATGTAAACTTCTGACCCACTGGGATTGTGATATACTGAATTAAAAGTGAAATAATCTGTAAACAATTGTTGGAAAAATTACTTGTGTCATGCACAAAGTATATGTCCTAACTGACTTGCCAACAGTATAGTTTGCTAACATGAAATCAGTGGAGTGGTTAAAAATGAGTTTTAATGACTTCAACCTAAGTGTATGTAAACTTATGAGTTTTAATGACTTCAACCTAAGTGTATGTAAACTTCTGACTTCAACTGTAGATTCTACCTTTAGTCTAGTGTAGATTCTTGTCTCTGGAACTCTATTGGAGGGATGGAACACCATTCTTCCAAAAGATATTGTTTTGATGATGGTGGTGGAGAGCGCTGTCTAATAATAAAATGTCGGTCCAATCTCCCATAGGTGTTCAATTGGGTTGAGATCTGGTGACTGCGAAGGCCATAGCATATGATTCACATCATTTTCATACTCGTGAAACCATTCAGTGACCCCTCATGCCCTGTGGATGGGGGGTGTACATATATTTTGCAATGAAGCCATAGCCTATAATCAACACAAAAATAGCTATGTAGTTGACCTAAATTAACATAGTGTGCTGATACCATATAAAAGTTATGAAAAATACGGCAATATACTGCTTAGTATAAGAACTACATTTTTAATCTCCATAGAGAAAAGTATAGCCTACATGACACGTATTATGCATATTTTGAAAATGAAATTATAAATTTTTAAAGATCTAGACCATGTCTTCTATTACACCAAAGTGAAAAGAAAATTCGAATGAATTTAATTCAATCAAAATGGGAAAAGCTGTGCAAAAGAATTCATGTCTTTGTTTCATTAAATGACATCAGCATTCTTTTAAATTATCAAACCATCCACATACTACTGGCCTATAGCCTATTCTGATAGGCCTAACAAAGATGTGTCCTGTTCTCTACCACATATTCTAATAATAAAGATGTATCCTATCATGTCCTCTATCACGTACTGTATTCTAACAGAAATACACTAGGATTTCACAAGATACAGTAGGATAACATTTACAACTAGATTAAACAATTCCTAAAGAAATTGTAGGTGTGGTTGCTTCACAAATATCAATGGCTGGAAATGGCATAGAAAGATGGTAATATGGTATAGTGTGAGGTGGAAAATAAAAGGTGGAAATGGTATGAACTGTTAATGCGGTATAAAGGGATCTAGTGAAGGTGAAAGTGCTAAAATATGGTGATGTCGTCTATTTTGTGGTAAGTAGTCTAAAGAACCTGGAAGTGATACAAAGAAGTAATGTATTGTGATAAAAGCACAAAAAGGTAATGTCAAATCATCTGGGATAGTATTGTTGGGTCATAACATGAGTGAGCTATGAGGTCTCTGACTGTGACCTCGGCTTGTAACCTAAAGGTTGTAGGTTTGATTCCTCATGAGACACTGCCATTGTACCCTAAAGCACAGTACTTATCTTCAGTTGTTTCAGTAAATATCCAACACTATCAATTGATTGTGCATGAAGAATGTAAGCAGTATTGCACTATGTAAGAGTGTACTAAATGCACTTTGTGTTTTTGACGTCAGAGTTGACATCTTGTGGACGTTACTGAAGTTGAACCGGCAGCTCCTGTGAATATCTGAGGAAGGCACTTGCTGAAATGTATCCCTTGTCTGGATATTGCAGTCTATAGTGATTTAAGAAAAATAAAAGTATAAGCAATGGGTGCATGTATTATCATGCCACTGCATTGAACATTTGTAATTTTAGCGAAGACAATCAGCTCATTCATATTTAAGATATGATTGGCAAGGTATAACAGTTGATTCTCCTTTCAAAATTACTTACATAATTTCTCATTTGAGCCCAAGTCTCTCACAGATGGAAACACATTGCTTTAGGTGCGGGGAGCATTAGTCTCACAGATCCACCAACTTGGCTTAGAGCACTGTGTATCAACCCATTTTTCCTGATTGGGCCCAGTTAGTACACAGTATATTCTCCTGTTCCCATCTGGTGATCCTGGCT